>DWME01000831.1:0-29301 GCA_018244795.1 Parelbella ahira ahira
AGATTATATAGGTTAATCGGTTGTTGAAAAAACAGAATTATTCGGTAACCCTTTTAACCTGTTAACCCTTTTTAAAGCGGGTTAATAACAGATAGATTTCAATTATTAACCTAACCGAAACGATCACTGGAATATACATAGGTTTGTATGAGAACATATTGATGGTGCCAATATTGTGAGAAGCTGGAGGAATAGATTTTTACCCTTATCCTACCCTTACTCTACCCTTAACGTGCAAACTGGCCGAACTGTCCACACTCGAGATAATTTGAGCGCGCTAACTGGCCAAACTATGCACACTCGACGTAACTCGAGCGGCGTTGTACTTTTTGTTGCTATAATTTTTCACAATCGAATGCAATCGTGAATTGAAAATAACAATGTAAAACCAAACGTCCAGTCTTTTTAAAAAAACCTGTGCATTAAGGGGTTAATTATTATCAATCCCGATGTACTGTTGGACGCGGCAGTCCTATCGGTATAAGAATTGCCTTTTATCTACTACTTATTATCCAACAACAAATGTGTGGTATATCGTACACAAGACAATTTTAACACGCTTTTTCATGGCTAGTTTGTGAGTAGGTATTCTTATCTAGTATATGACGTCATTCTTTCCTCGTGTCTCTGTGGAACACAGAGTTCCCCCAGAACGAGAGATTTACCTATCTGTAACTTCCCATAAACCAACAAAACATGGTCCTCGTGAATGAGTAATTTCCATTTTAAGAAGTTTTAATTTGAACTTACTGCTTCTTTAATTTCTGATATTAAAACTTGGTAACGTCCTTTAACGTAGAGAATATCATTTACTTATCCTAGGTCACAACAAAAACCCAGATTACCAAATATAATTATTGTTTTCAAATTCAGGTTTCCGTGTAAAGGGCATACTTCGCGAAATGATTTGAAATTCACACAAAACAGGCTCAGCAGTTACCCGTGATCATGAATTGAAGGTACGATCCGACTTCACAAATGACTAAGTACACTCCTATTTAACATTGCGAAGCAAATAGTAAGCTCAGCGCATTCGGCGGATAAGGGACTTGATCTGTCGATTCATAAATGAGTTTTTACTATCACAAATACGAAAGAGATATGGAGCTATTCGAAAAATTTTCCTGATGCTCTTGACCGATTGCAATGTTACAGTGAAAAGAAACCATATATTTTCTTGTCTATTCCACAAAATAAAGTATCACCTGGAACTGATATGCAGTGTAGTACTCTCATCTTCGTTTGCACAATTTTATCGTAAATTCAAAATTGTTTATAAAAATAATAGGTAGGTACCAATAGTGCCCAAATAATGGAAAGGAGGGTTCCAAGAGAATGAATAAAGGCGATAAGACGAGGGTTGTTTGCTTAAGTTTTTTCTGTGGAGGACGACATTGTTATAGGGGTGCGTATAAAAATATAGGCTACTGGGTGTGACGAAGTTCTTAGGACTACTTTACTGAATTTAAAAAACCCACAAAAATAAAAAGAGATTGTAATATCAAAGCTAACAGGATTATAAATCGTTTCAACTACATAGATTAGTTGCAATCATTTATATTCAACACCAGTTTTTTAAACCTTATCTATTATTCAAATAAATAAATAAAACTACAGTCTGATCAACCAGAGGTTTATTTTTTCTTAATCCTAATTGTATCCGTAGGACTGGATGACCGTGTTAAAGGGCGCCGTGGCTTTGGCCACCTTCTCGCCGGCTTCCTTTGTTATACTCTGCAAGGAAACATTTTACATACATGTAGATAATACATACAACCGTTTACTAGAAAACATTTGAAATTATTCAGTCCTAGTTTCTTTTCATAACACATCAAATAATGTAGGTAAGAAAGTTGATCATCATTACAATTATCACACATAATGTGTCTGAGCAGATCTTTAAAATGAAAGGACTAGTATGTAGGCAGTACCTTGAGTTTTCTTTCATATGCAACCCTGTGGATAGCCTTGAACTTCCTCTTGTTTTCAAGCTTGCGGACGACATCGCGGTACTTCCATCCAACTTCATGCGAAAGTCTGCCCACGTGACAATACTGCAATAACAATTTAGAACGTCAGGTATTGTGAAAAAATATATGAAATATTGAACAATTTTAAACAATTCAGATTCAAATAGATTTCAACATTTATACTTTCAGTGGCAAATTACCCTGAAAACATCATTAAGAAACAGTTGCGAGATTTTACCAAAACAAAGCAAAGTTGAACATATGGTCTTAGTGTTTAATAAGTACAGTAGATTAACCGGACTAATTGTTGTCGATAGGCATTCGGATAATCGAAAACCCGGATATTCGAATGTATGATGAAAAGTGGATTGGTAGTCAGGGTAATCGAGTTTCTACTGTATTCATATCATTCAAGTACCTTGCGACCAGGTTTAAGACAGAAGACACGAAGAGCAGCCGGGACCACAACACTGCGGCGGTTATCATAGGGAGGAGGGCAACCATCATAAGCACGCAGTCTTCTGAGGGCATCCTTTCCACGTTCAGTTTTGTGTGGGATCATGCCTGCAGTTGATGAAACATAATACATTAGTTTACATGAATAATAGATTTTGTTTAGTTTGATGAAAAGTTAACTTCATAACACTGGAATTATCACAGGTTTGTCAAATAATGTAGGTAATAAAAAATAATAATCATTTAGCTGCAATCATAATTAATACATTGGAAATGTAGACTGAATGGTTTTTAAAATATTATAAGATTAAATGAAACTTGTTCACATCTTGATGTGAGTTATGTACTCATAAGACACATGTTTAAATTTTTTTTATTTGGATTTTTTTATTTGATGGAAGCTTAGAATATCATAGGTTTTATCCAGCTATAAAAAGTTTACAATTGGCAGAAATTAGGCCTATCTTTACTCAAATCTACAGAATGATGGTGTTAGAAGAGAAGTTATTTGTAATTGATATTTTATTTTTGAATGGTACCTATTTATATCCATCCATTCATAAACTATACTTTTATGAGTATTATTTGTGCTAAATAATTTCGCTAAATAATTCTTCATCCGTCAAGTGTCAAGTGATGGCTCACTTTTTAAAACTGAAAATTCCCAAAAGATTTCTCTCAAGGAATAAATCCAAAAGGAGGTAATCCACCAAAGATCTAAAGTTATCTACAAAAACCAAACGATGAGTTTAAGTGAGAGTTATTGGTCCCATCTGTCATAGAAACAATAACCAAGGGGGTAGACATAGTCTACAGTGCAAAATACTCCGAAGTGGCTGGAAGTGGATTGAAATGAAGAGCTGAAAACCAAGTTCAGTCATATTATGCTATTGAAGGGGCCTATGCTCTGTATTAGATGGGAAATGGCTGGTGTTCATGATATGTAATACAGTAGAGGTACCTCTTAGGAAAGCTGGTCTCAAAAGTTCCTTATACTATACAGAACAGAGTGAAAGATTCAAGTAAAAAAAACCATTGTCATTGTCTCTGACACTGGTGCCTGTATAAAGAGTACAGATGGGGTAGAAAGATCATTGACTATCGGCCATGTCTCTTTAAAGGAGTGTAGGTCAACCTCCTTCCAGATGGTCTGACAACCTGAAGAAAACAGTGGGAAGCTTCAGGATTCGGAAGGCTCAGGACCGGAAGGAGAGGTGCCAATTAATGAAGGCCAAATATTTTTATATCACATGGTATGGGAACTAAATGCTTGCTTTTATGGTGAGTTAAGATAGTAGCATGCACATAAAAGAGAATTTAAATGTCAGAAATGCACGTGTCCCATAGAAATACAACAATGTGGTGCACTGAGTGTCGCCAGCACAGACAAGGCACAAAAGCTTGGCAATGCCAAGTGTACTAATAGAATAAATTATTCCTAGTTGTAAACACATAGGTGTTTGTCGAGTTATTTTATTCTTGTCAAACACATGTTAGAAGCCTTAAATAAAAATGAAATTAATGATTTTTTATGAACTTCTAAGTGCCTATTATATAGCTATATGGTATAATATATTTTTGCACATCAAAAAAAGGTAACTTCCATTATTATGATCACTAGAACACCAGTTACCTTTTAGCAGTAAACATTCAAATTGATTATCTCACCTCTGACTGTCTTCCAGAGAACTTTGGATGGTGCTCTGAAGTGGAATGGTCCACGAGCAGGATTCACATTGCATCTCTTGCGCAAGAATGACATGAACTTCAATTTGTTCCTAAAAAAAGAGATTAATTTGTGTATAACATAATACAAATGTATATACACACAATTACAATATTAAAAAATCAGATATATTCAAATAACAACATTGTTATGTTCAGACGCAAATTACCCAATGAAAATACATCATGTATATGTTAACATTACTCATAAATTCTATAATCACGCATTCAATGTGGAAGTTTAGAGCAAGTATGAAAATTGAAATGAATTCCATGAAAAGAACAAATGTATTAAACAAATTGGTTGTAACAAATGTTATAATATAAATTATCTGTGCAACAAGTTCAAGTTCAAAATTAAACTTACCTGAAGAAGTTGCCGGAGATGTTGAGTTGCTCGCATCGTACGACAACAACTTTGTTTCCCTCCAGCAGCACCTTCGCAATGACGGCAGACAGCCGGCCCAGCAGGTGGCCGCGGCCATCGATTATAATGGCCTGTGAACCCACACAATGTAAAATTAGTCGTCGGTATACTTTTGTACCGTCGTGGAACAACGAATTGTCGGTCTGAACCTAACCTATAAATTTCTCTTGAATAATAGAATATACCTTATTATTACATTTAATTCTCTCAGTACCATGATTTTAAGGATAATTTACATATACCGTCACCATTTTCTGTCTATACCGACAACTGATGTTAACAATTACAACAGCAAGCACGTGTACGTGTACCGAAGTAACGTGAATATATTTACCGAGTCTCACGAAATGAAAACGTTAATTAAATAATAATTAATACATATTATTTTAGAGCTATCACTGATTAATGTTAAAATCTTTAGGATAATTTTAATTTTCTCTCTCACCTTATTACTAAAGCCCGTCATTTTCACGACACAACAAAACGGAAAAGAACAACTTTTTAATCCAAGATGGCTACCGGATATACTGTATAGCTTATGGTTCATTCGGTTATAACTTTCTTTCCACTACATCCGTTGGTAATTAAAATTTTAACCTGATTTAAAATACATAAGATATATATTTGTACATATTACAAATAAATTTTTTTTAGCTCATCATTTATCTTTTTGTTGTCAGGCGGGTAAGTAATTCCTAACCTGCACACCGAGCGTGAAGATTTTGGTTAAAAACCCCTCACAGGCCGCCAATGTTTAGCATAGGACTTGGGCAATCTGATGACGATTATTATAGTAATGAATTATATAACGCTCTATATGTAATAATTTTTTTTTATAATAAAAAAATATGTAGTTTTACTAGGTACTTATTTATTATTGTGATACTTCTACTTCACACTCTTCATCATCAGCCTATACATAACACGAATAAGATGATGATCGTGATAATTTTATATTTTTAAGGGAAAATGGTAAAATGAGAACCATTTTACCATTTAATAATGTTTGAAGAAAAATGATACCCAGTAAAAAAACCAGATACGAAGTATCTACATATGTCTAAAAAAAGTTTCTTAATGTCAATTTCAAACTGTCAATATTTGACAGTTGAGCCTGAGTTAGTATTTATATTTATGAAACCAAAGAAACCACGTCAGTGGTCAGTAACTAAACTAAAATTAAATTCGAGAAAGACATGGTGGCAAATTTGTCTATTCCATTTGGATAAAAATGGACATTCCCTATAGGAAGATATTCATTTATCTATTGACATTTGCCGCTTATGCCTACACTGGTATAGGCTCGAGTATGTTACGAAATTTAAAAGATGCTGTGCTCTCAGCTGAATCTGTGTTTGGAGATATGCTCCGGAACGCAATCACGGTAGCTGAGAAGTTTAAGTCTCTCCACGATGTATTTGATGCAGCTGTTGAAGAGGAGTGTATATATATGTGCCCAGAAGGTATCACAATCATTGAAATTTTTAAGCTGTTTTAAAACACTAGTCTTACTTTTAACTTCAGTACATTATATATTATCGATATAGATATAATATTATTAACATATCATTTACTGCTCGATTAAAAAAAACTGAAAAAGTAGTTTTGAAGATATAACCTCCACATTTTCAGGCCAGAAGCCAGTCCGCAACAGGAATCATATTCCCAAATCTGATGGCTGTGGTTCTTTGGGTTTTGAAATAGCTTCTGAGTATTTACCACTAGAGCAGATGACACAATGCTGTGACAGCCATGATATTTGTTACGACACATGTAACAATGGCAAGGAGGTATGCGACCTGGACTTCAAAAGATGTCTTTACAACTACTGTGATACTTACAAATCTGTAAATGTAGCTGGAGATACTATTACAAAAGGTATTTGGCAATGAATATGTTATCACACTTTATTTTTAATTGCATGATAGACCAGTACTTCAGTGGCTCTGCCTAATAAATAGCACAGATTTGTCTTAATATGGGCCATGTGTGTTTAATAAAAGCCATGTAATATTTGTGGTAGAGAGGTTATAATTGTCAGAACTTTTGTTCTTTGGGTGATATAGATACAAAGGGAAATTATAACAAATGTGATGTATTTATGTCTACTCTAAAGGGCAGACTGTACTATGTGATAATGTAATTCTAATTGAATAATTAACTGCTTCAATGTGGTAAGAGTATATAGTTTTATTAATGTTGTATATATGTATGTTTGGAGTTATGGGTTTTGTTAAATGCTATGTAGTAATTACCCAGGTCTGAAATTGTCTTGCAGTTTTATTAATGAGCTGAGAGTGGATAGGGAGATTCGGACAACATGTAATATACTTATGTTGAGGATCTTTAAATGGAGTTTAGTTCTGGTCTGTTATGGACGGTCTAGTTTAACTTCTAACTGTAGCAACATAGTGATGAACTCAAGGAGTGCCTTTGTATGCTGTGATAGTAACATTCTGTGTTGTGATCCACTATGAAGTTTTCCAGTTAGCTGTCAGACTTAACATCAATATACATCCATGTGACATTGGTTTTAATAACTGTATCATTTTAGTTAAAAAAAAAGTTAGTTTTGTTATTAGTTTTTCATAAACTACACTTTTCATTTGAAGATATTTTCAAAAAAGTTTATCTTTTTCTCAGTCCATTAAATCTATATTTACAGGGTGTAAAGCTGCAGCTAAGTTACTATTCACTGGAACACTGACCCTGGGCTGCAAGTCATATTTGGATGCACAGAAGAATGCCTGTTATTGCCCACAAAAAAATAATAAGTACAAAAAGTACACCACGGGAAATGGTGAATTGTAATATATTAATACAATATAAACAGTATTGGATTAAGAAAATCCTATTTAATTTTTTTTGTTATCCCTGACATGTTAGTCATTGTCAAGTGTTAAGATAATTAATTTATTGAAATTTTACATTGTTTTTGTTTGTGTATTCTGTTTCATCTGTATTCATTTAAGCTAACCGAGTGTGTTGAGAATTTTTTGTCTTTATCACTAACTGCTTTTAAATTGTGTAAATAGAGAAATAATTCAAAATCAATTGTGGCACACGGCTATGAACAGCATGGCTGAACATTTGTAATGCAATTACTAATTATTTCAGTAAATAAAAATAAATAAACAAATAATGTAGTTCTTGTTACAGTTCTCACTACTTTAAAGTAGTTTAGTTTTGTATGTAGTTTATTTGGATTGAAATAAATAAATTGCTTACTAGTAATCATTTTATTTTTTAGCAATAAAAATTACATCCTTGTTGTCTTGGAAATACATACCTTAATATAAAATAATTACATGCTAAATTTAGAGAATAGGCCCTCAGAAATCACACCAACAAGGAGCCAATGCTAAATCTCAAATTAAGTCCATTGTTTAAGATTACTCATAACATGCTTGCTGCAGTCTGGCAGACAAGGTATTGCACATGAGCAACATTGAACTGCTGTGGTGGACACTTCATATAAAAACACATTGGTACAACAAGGTATGGTAGTTTCTATGTCTATCTTCAATTGCAGTCATTTCATTGATTCTTTTAATATGACTCACACTGATTTCTCCGTTAATAATACCAATACTACTAATGGACGCAGTCATTACACACATGTTACTACACGACATGTGTTGAGCTTACAAAAATAATTGATTGCAATAAAAATAAATGCATGTCTTAAAATATGATGGGTAATATCTCAATCCTAATGATATAGCTGTAGAAACTCATAGCATGAGCAAACTTGAAATATTCTTAAATAAATATTACACAGATACTTCTCTCTATGTTAGAAGTTCCTTGATTTCATCTTTTTCGGCAGCTTCGAGGTAAGGTGTGCCGTCTGGAGTTTTGCCATTTTTGGAGGCACCCTGTAACAAAATATATTATGTGCTTGAGTTTTAAATTGTAGATCTATTAATAATTGAAATGTATAAATATATAGATTAGCTCATTGGTCAATTACATACAAATGTGACTGCCAATTGAGAGGTCCTGGGTTCAAATCCCACTCCAGGTATTATTGGATTTTTTAAATTTCCAATTTCTTGTAGTGACTCATAGTTGGTATTTGTACCACATGTATGGGAATAAGCTCACTACCATATTATTCCATGGGACTTAAATGTAACTGGCGAAATGTGGGAGTGTACTACACTCCTCTGCCTACGGCTTTAGGTATTATAGGTGTGATGTTACATTCTTTTGAATGTGTAAATCTTTATGTTATGAAGTCAATGGTCACTGTATGTCACATTTGGAATTACTAATATGTTACAATCTACTTCTAATTGGCTTATATGGACACAATCATAGTGCCAGCATGGCAACATCCTATCACATAATATAGAAATGTATGCACACAAACAATTGTATACCATTATCTTTTACTATTATTACACCCAGTCTCTCCCGGAGTAGACAGAGAACGTGTAATGCCAATTATTCTCTTAATACATATGCACCGGTTATGGAATAATAGTCCGTTAAATTGTACAAAGCAGATATTTTACTTGTAGTTGAACATTCTTTGCTTAAATTGTCTACCTGCATTAAAGTACAGTTGCTAAACACCCAGGACTCCTCTGTGTGTTTAATAATGTACAAACAATTATCCCCAACTCAGTGGTACAGTATAATGTCCGACATTACAGTGAAATTTTAAAATTATTTCCAGTACTTACATGCTTCAGTAAGGTTTTCACACAGTCTGTATGCCCTTCCCAGATAGCTGCCAAGATCACTGATATACCATGTTTGTCCACCATCTATAATCAATACAGGTTAGACAGTTGGTAAATATACATAATTCATACACAGAAAAGTTCACAATGTAACATGTCAGACAGCCATGCTCCTCAAAAAAAGTTTATCCTAGGTGGAATTTGAATCTACAATTTCCAGCTTGGCGGACTGGTCATTATCTACTAAGCCAACAGGCCAGTTAACAGTCCGATGTTTAGTATTAAAGCTTATAACTAGTTTTGAAAGTTTATCCTTTATTAAATGGCATGTCTCTTATGTTAATTTACATGGAGATCACAAGTAATCTTTGTATGCACAACACCAGTCATATGGCATTAGGATATTACCTGTTCTAAGTAAATGTCTGTGTTTCTATGACTGAGGGTATATTAAGAACTATGCCTTTGATTTTGTAGGCTGTTACCATTGTAATCATTGTCAGAACTTAATATATGTGGGTTGGCAAGATATTTCATATCAGCCTATTTAAATAGCAAGCACTTCAATAAACTGCAGTGCATAATACTGAGTCATCATAGCACAGTATACACATGATACAGTAAGCTAACACACGCCAGTATACTGTGCTCAGACACTTAACGACGTAAAGTGGCGAATGTAATAAACTCCTACACAAATAGTCAACGTCTTCATATATACAATTGTGAACTCACTCAATCTTTAAATTTTATTGTATCTTAGTGTTGATTAAGTAGGCACTTACGTTGGGGTCTGCACCTTTGTCTAGCAAATAGTTCACGACGGCGGTTTGCCCGTAGTCAGCGGCGTAGTGCAATGGGACCCGGCCGTCTATGAGAGCATTCACATCTATTTTCTGCAAAGCGAAAGTAATATATCAATGCTGTACACCTTTGTAGATATTATATTTATATCCTTTCATTGTTATATGTACGTTCTATTTGTAGGAAGCAAAAGTATTAAACTTACTTTTAATAAAAACATTACACAGCAATTCGTACAATCATTCATTTAAAAGATAAAACAAATAAAGTTACTTACATTTTTTTCTACTATGTCCTTCACTTGATCTATGTCACCGTTTTTAATACCCCAAACTAATTCACTCATTTTTGCGTACTTTCTAAATTCTTTTTCTTCAATTCTGAAAAATACTTCTCGTTCAACTTCAATGATTCCGTCAATCAGTGAAAAATAGCAGTGCAATATTGGTACGTACAGATTCAAAACTATAATGTCATTCAAATTTTCTAGGGTACATTGCATATAATAGATTACGCACTTGTGTCGCTCATAAGCGTTAAAACATTTCTGTGGTAAATATCTTAAACGTAAATTATTTATTATTGCTTTAGTTATTTTGTTGTATTATAAAAGAATATTACATTAGTGTTTTATTATTATATAGTCTCATTTGCTTTTTCTTTTTTTTCGATGGACACAGTCATTTTAGGCTGATTCCTTCTATACATAAAAATTCTGTGCTCGATCATGACAGAGGGAAACATTTTTGACGGTTTAAATATTTTAAAATTGAACGTTGATTTTGAAAACTGTTATGATTTGAAGTTACAAGTTACAACTGTGTTCGTGAACGATTGGTAGCGTACTACACATTTTAAATTGTTGTAACAAATTACTTATAAATTATAATGGATAGTAGTATTGATGATGTTATTCATTTACCTAAAGATACTTGGACAGCTACGAAATATCTAGTGGTATGTAGAGTTGCAGATATATATAAAATAAAATTTATTAAAATAGTATTGTTATGGTTCAGCTTATCTGGTGGTACTTTGTGGTACTTGATTTACATTTGAATTCATGTATTTATGTTCCAGGAAATGGTTCTTCGTAACATATACCCGTTACTACGTAATATTTCTAATAAACTTCAATTACAATACAAAGAAGGAACATTTGACGAAAATGCACTGATGAAATTTCGTGAGGTTTATGTACTGTGTTCGAGTCAGATAAAAAAATGCGTCCTCAATTTAATTGATGTGTTTAAACGGGAACACCATAAGCAACTTTACCTGCAGGTGTGCTTTTTATTAATATAAAATGTTCTTCACCTCCTATAGATTATATGTCAAACAGGAAGATGTGATGATAATAATCCAATAATTGTTGGATTGAAAGTCCTAACAAGTTAAATAAAGTTTTTTTTTATTATATGAAAGCTAGAGTTTGGATATTATCTTGTCTAATTCATAGCATAGACGTGTTCTAAGATGGGCCACACTTGTCAAATAAAAAATCAATTCCCCTTTGTTTTTGTATTAAATATTATATATTTGGATTTAAAGATGCTAATAAGTTGTTCAATTCTCGAGCAATCTAGATAAGGATTAAGGAACGAAGAAGATTCACTGCCAACTGGAATTTACCCAATAAAGATATTACTCAGTGGAGTGTCTCAATATTTGGTGCAGGAAGAGGGCCAAGTGAATCAGATTGTGTAGTTCCTGTACACACATTCTACAAAATGTATCATATAAAACCTCCAAACAAGCTGTTCTGTACAAGCAAGTTGTTATGTACAACTGTGACTAAGTTTTTGTAGTCAAGTGTTGATGAGCTTCTTGTTATTGATAAGTCTTCTGCGACTTTTCTGACTGTATCTAGCAAATAATAGGCAGCTCCAGCCCACAAGTAGAAGCAATATTCTGTGCATGAATGAACCTTTGTGATAAAGACAATAGCTGGTCATAAGAACTACCTCCTTTTGTTCAGAATATCCAGTTCTTTGTGACTGTATCGAGGCCTGATTAGGTTATTATAGCATGTTTATACTCAACCTAACTCAAGGCATGCCTGGGCAGATCACCTATCCTAGGAAAATGTGGAACTGTAATAAACATCTTATTATAGCGGATAAGTATTTGTGGTTACTGATAAATATTCCAATTGCACTGATTTATATGTAATTTGAACTTGAAAGTCACACCAGTAGCACCCAGTCTGCATTTTTATCCAGTGCAAGGCATTAGGCATACTTGCTATTGTATGATGTAAAAAGATGTATGTAAATGTAAGTATGATGTGACATAATATAACTGGTGAGTAGTGCCAGTCACTACTACTACCCTTTTCCTCTGCCTACCTCTTCAGGGAAATATAGCTGTGATATTATATCATTGTGTTTTATTTTATTTCAGGAGAGCAGACAATGTATTCTGGAAAGACTATCTTGTTGCATTGAGAAGTTAAATTGTATTCAGGATCATTTGGACAAACCAACCAATACAAATCGAAACAATGGTAACGAATCCTTATATGTTACTACTATGTATTTTGTAAACTGGATCGACCAAACATTTGAGATTCTCAATAATATGTCATCAATAGTGTACAGAACAGACTGGGAGGACTCCCAAGATATATTTGATGAATGGAAAAATAATGTAAGTTAATTTTTTGGCTCATTACTAAGAAAATACACTACAAATACTTCTTAGTCGCTTACCAGAATTATTTGGAGAAGCTCATGAAGTGTTAAGGAGGATGGCACGCTTGTCCATCCATTTCTGAATTATCCCAGAATGTCTCTTGTTTCAGTTTAAATTGTCTATGTAATTACCATGACTATGTATGTTTACTATTTAACATTTAAACTAAGCGCATATCACTCTTACTGGTAAAGTGGCTCTACAAGTTCTTCACTTCTATATTTACAGGTAGTTGAGTGTGTGAGTGGACTGCACGAGTCTATAGATGAGTTACTGTTGTCTGCCATGACTCTCTGCAGGTACTGTCTGCCTCAAGACCAGCCGGTAGTCAAAATTCGATGTCAAGTGGTGAGCGCAGTGGAAATATCTAAAACAATTTTGATAAACAAACAGTATTAAACAATAACATTGAGAATGCAGCTATTATATATAAAAAGATTCTTGAATTTGGAATGATGTGTGGGTTAAGAGCAGTACAAAGAATAGAAGAGGTGTCTACTGTATATTAATTATTAATTTTTCGTTTCAATAAGTTGTGGTCTGCATTCATGTTGTAAATTATTTGTATATGTACAAGAAGCATTTGATTTTAGACACCTATTATTGTTTAACAGTAAGCATCTTAGAAGTGTGTAATGATTTAAAAATTCCCTGCCTCCTCCAAATCGACACAAAATCCTCTGAAAAATTTAACAATATTCAGCAATAAACAGAGGGGTTTCTTCATCATGAGAAGAGATTCAGTATCAACTGTATAAAATTAGTAAGATGCAGCTACATGTGTTAGTATTAGCGGGATCTAAACTCAAAGTTTAGGTCTTTCAAAGTATTTTTTATCTTAATCTAACTGAAAAAATAATATGATTAAAAACTGTTTTCCCATTGAATAGAAATTTGTCATTACAGGTCTTAAGAGAAACAAAATCTCTATTGATGGACTTAATTGAAGGTAATTTAGATGGTGTATTTCATGCCACTAAGGAGTCTCTCAAACTACCGATCATGCCGTCGAACACCAATTTACTTATTGATGTACTCAAAGATGTCCTATATGTTCTCGAGACAAACACAAACACGGCCTTACTGGCGCTGCTGGTGCACTGTTTCAGCTACAGTCTATCACCAGTTGAGGTGTTGAGGACTCACTTAAAACTGAAGAAAAATAACATGTGCCCATGCAATGTGAGCTGTGATGATGTAGCCGAGAGTTGCTCTTTCGTAAAGGATTTTGATTTATACAATGAGAGGCTCCTGCAAATAGGTTCATTTGCAATATCCTGTTCATCAGATCAGAAAAGTGAGTTACAGTGATATTTTGTACACAACTTTCTTAGGTAGATATTATTGTACACTGCCATTCTCCTTGTGATTAGTGCTGTGAAACTACAAGCATGCATCTTAGCTAATTCTAATGAAAAGTGCAGTTGGTAAATTTAAACTAGTTCATAGTTATTGTTAAAGTTTACTGTTATTTTTATAGGGGTATTGTCACTGAAAAGCGGTCTGGCGAGCTTAGAGGCCTTAGATCCTCATTTAGTTCCAGCTCTCATGCTTGCACCGGATAGTATTCATTCAAATCTTCTCATCGAATCATGGAATCGGGAAGTGCTGGAGATTAAAAAAAATGTTTTCTTGATTGTTGATCCAATGGCTTTTACTGAGGTATGAAACAAATTAGATTTTTAATTTATATATTTTGTATGTTTTACTTCTATTATACATTTATTATGGGGGTGAAATTTTTTTTTGCATAATTTAACCACAGATAACGTATGAGTATCATCATTTAATTTGAGCACACCAGTAATTCTCTATTTTATGGGGGTCAGAAAAGTGCAGAGGCGCCATATAACTGCATACAATGTGCGATAACTCATACAGAAGCTATAATAATTGCAATATGTGACATTTAACAAGTCTATTGGACAGTTCATAGCGATATACTTGCATCATCCTCATTGCTATTATCCTGTCCTAACCCACTACTGGACTGAGGCCTTCCCATAAAGGCTTTTGTTTGATAATACGGCCCATGACAGGCATGCAGTTTGAAAATTGAAAATCGTAGATTATTTTCTTGTTCCACTGTAAAATTTTCTTCATGCTAAGCATTGACAACATAAGAAAGATGGATACAAATAAAATAAGTCCTGTCAGATGTCCATCTCATGAATTTATTCATTTTGCATTTCTCATATTCACACATATATCTGCTTGCATTGTCGCAGAGAGCAAAACAGATGATGCATCAGACGTTGTTGGAAATAATAAAGGAGAACAGCTACCGCAACAGTGCAGTGTGCTCGATCATCAATATGGGCTGCACCGTGCACCAATTGTTCAGCGTGTACGACGAGTGCGAGCCGGCGGCGCTGCAGCAGCGAGCGTTGCTGCTGCCGCTGCTGCGGGATCTGCACAAGGGTAAGTTGAGCAAGCCGCGGAGACTGATGGATGTAGAACAATATGGCAGTTCTATAACGATATAGATACTTGACGATACTTGACTTTCGTGGTTGTGAAATTTCCGTGATATAACCGTTCCGTGTCGTATCATGCTGTAATTGGATTATAAGGAGAATTTTTTTTTCAATGGTACCTACAATTTGTTTTTATATCTGTTACAGTTCAATTGGAGTGTAAGGTCGTGAGCGACATGCTCAGCGTAGGGGACGATTTTGTGTACGATGTGAAAACGTCCAAGTCGACGAGGGAAGTTACATTCGCTCAGTTACTGAAACGGCTGAAGCTGCTCTTTACGATCGTTACAAAAATTCATACGGTAGTCAGTCCAGTGGAAAACGACCAGCACTTCTATGAGGACGACACCGTCGTAGACAACAAGCACTTAACCCACACGCTGCACGGCAGAACCGGCAGCTCCCCGCGGCCGCCGATGGCTACCACATCCAGGAGCGTCTTCTCGAGGGACGCCAACATCTGCTCGTCCACGGCGAAGGCGCCTTTGGGCGTCCTCACGAAACATCTCCAATTGAAGCGGCTGAGAGATTTGAGTTTCTCAGTAAAGCTGGACGAGATGTGCGCTTCGGAGTGCCCTCGGAGTGCCCTCCCATCTCGGCGGAGCACGTCCATTCTGTACCATTCGCCGGGCAGGAACAGGTCCTCCTTAAGAAAGGCCGTCTTGAAGAGGCGAGGGCTCATGGCCTTTCAGGATCAACACATAGCTCGGATCGCGGACGACGGCCCCGAGCTGGCCGCTGCGGGCCCAGGGAGCCTCCTGGACTCTGCAACTAGTTTGCAAATTACAGGTATTTATAACGTGTTAATTAAAGATGAGAATGAGAGATAAGAGAGAATAATTATGTTATTTCATTGATATCAGCCTTGATAGCTAAAAATGATAGCGGTTGAATAATGTGAAGTAATAAATTTTTGTGGTAATTATCTATGAACAATTAAAAAATATTTTACTTTTTACATCCGATATAATTAAGTGACGTTTTATGTTACGCATTTTCTTTTAATATTTTAAAGTAATTACATATTTCAAAAAATACAACGGTTTCTTGTCGGACTATCGACTTAGATAAATAAATATTTGAGGAAAAAATCTGCTATGCGGAAATTGCATGTGAATTTATTTAGCAAATGATTATTTATATGCACATATTATATACATTTGGAAAGAACTATAGTGAGTGTTACTGATACTCGTTGATGCATAGTCTCAGTCTCGAGATCAAACAGACGGTCCGCGGAGAACTGGCGTCTGAACTCTGAGCTAGTCCCAATAGTACTAAAGCCGTAATAAGACGTATGTAGGTAGCGGCGGCCGCTGCGGCCGACACCTGCTGCTCGCCGGCGTAATATCCACAATTAATTTAAAAAAAATTCAGCAGTCATTTCATCTGCAACCGTAAAAACTATGAATTCCTCCATTATTTCACACTTCTTGTAATGAAATTGTTGTGGAACATTAAACGTTCATTTTGCAATGTCTA
The DNA here is from genome assembly GCA_018244795.1 of Parelbella ahira ahira. Taxonomy (NCBI): domain Eukaryota; kingdom Metazoa; phylum Arthropoda; class Insecta; order Lepidoptera; family Hesperiidae; genus Parelbella; species Parelbella ahira. Next base: position 16,727 of record DWME01000831.1, read on the forward strand.
GCATTATTATAAATCACGTACGCCCCATTTAATTTAGAGCTTAGAAACTATTCAGCTTGACCGGTCTCCGTCACACATACATTCATAGTTTAAATAAGCTTATCCTCGGCCATTTGTGATACACTTAAGCTCGACCGCGAGACATTATTTTGATAAATAGAAAACGTTACTCAATTTTTAACCTACCGGTGATATGATAAGCTCGCTACGTACCAATTATGTACGTTTACGTTTGGCATACGAAACGAACGAACGACGTCAAAACCATAATATATTACAAATTACCTAATATGTAATGGACAATCGATTATTAAAAATGTATTTTTATATATATAGGTTATGTTTCACGAAATCCTATGCGCTGAATGAGATTTTATTACTTCTAAACATTATCTTTTTTACAGAGGTTTTGAACGAAATAAATAATTTAACAAATTTTTCACCGGCCAAAAGAGATATGAATACTACAAGATGCGTAAATCAAGAAACTTACAGCGAGGCTGCTAGCGGTAGAAGCAATGTGCTGAGGTTGGGCGTGAACAGTGAACCCGCGGTTACATTCAACCACGTGTGGAACATCTCTGCGAGCTCGAGCGAGTGGGCAGTCGGCCACAGCTCGCAGCGCTCGGAGGTCACCACGCTGGAAAGAATCAACGACTTGGAGACCTTAGACAACAAGTTAAAGAAACTCAAAACAATACAGACGGAAACAAGTCTGTAAGGGTTCATTTTTTGATTACGACAGTTGATTAATACTGTATAATAATTACTAAAATGTAACAGATGTATTTCAATTGTATATCTACTTGTTGCTGTAAAGTTTAATAAATTTCCTTTTTAAATTGATTTGAGATAACGGTCCACGAGATGGCCTTGGAAAGGATCTCGTGGTTGACGAATTTATTCAGATTTTATCTGTTTCGGCTCTGATTGTTACGTCATTTGTTTATAGAAATCCGTCCAGTTGCGATGTATTATTGAATAGAACGTAAATTTTCTCTCAGAGGAGCCCATCTAATTTTATAAGGCCTTTACAAGACGAATCTTCTAGAATAGTCATCGAACCGATTCTTTGACATATCGATATTTGATAATTGCCTTACATTAAAAGCCTACGTTTAACGAGACAAAGCACTGCGATGTCTCTGTCTTTGTCTTAAAATCTCTGAAATGGACGTTTCAAATCGTGATAAAACTATATAGTTGCCTTGATTTGTATAATGGAATATGTAAATATTATTATGTCATATAAAATGTAAGCCAATCAAGCGGCAATATCCACATATTTTCTATGATGGGCTGTATACCGTAACTGGTGGAACGTGGAAGTGCACTATACTTTGCGTACACCTTCGGGGAAATACAGGCGTTATGTTATGTTTATGTTATAATATTTAAGCAATTTCGCAGGAATATTATGTATTGTGTCATATGCGCGTCCTGTGTAACACAAGGTAACGTTTTATTGCCTATATATAGAGTCAGTGAAATACATATGTACCGTCAATTTATTTGTTTTTATATCAAAGAATCGAATAAAACTTAACATGAAAATTCAGTTGTAATAATTTAAACCTTGTCTATCACTATTTACACCGCACTTGTTCGCACTCGAATAACGTCGAGTGCAGTTCCAAGAGGGTTTGACCTATATCAGCATGCATACATGGTATTTGACAATATGACAATGACAGACAATCTTAAAGCATACATTCTTGTAGAGATCTGCGCTAGGGTATCCAGGACCCAACGGAATCGGAACCTGTATTCTAAAGTAGGCGATCACTGGCTAATATATGCACGAATAGGCAACAGAAATGTCTACTTTATGGTTTTTTGTAGTACACTACACACTGTATATATGATAGATACTTAAAATGATTGGTAGCTAACGAGGAGCTAGCTCTGCGCGTAAATGACTCGGTGTCGGTATCGCGAGCCGCCACCGGAGCCTCCCGTCGCGCCCAATCGGGCTGATTTGTGCGCCCGCTGGGGCGCCACGTGCGCACTGCTCTCTGCCCTTTCAAGTACTTTAAACGAGCGCTGCGGTTCTACATATAATATGTAAGTACTAGGTATAGGGACAAAAATAAATGAATCGTATGCACAACATCATAATATGTATTAAATTGATGGACGAATCTGAAATGCAATTAGGGGAAATAAAAAAAAACTAGTCCTGTTAAAACTGGTATTTTGTATTTCGGTATTAAACACTAAGTAAACTAATTTATTTTTGTGTTCTACGAATAGATGGGACTTAAAACCAAAGAGCCTCTTTCGACGGATAACGGGATTAGGCTATGTCAACAATCCGTTACTGTTAAATTGCTAAAGTTATAATATGCGCCGGAGCCATTATCTTTCTAAAACAGGCGACGAAGTGGTGCTTATGTTTTTTTGAGAAACAATATTTAGAAATAAAAAAATTATGTAATAGGGATGGTACAACAATCAACACTATCTGCAATCGTACTAACGTTCTATACAGACGGAACTAATACTGATGACGATCTCGTTGCCGCGAGGCTGTCACCAGTCCAGTACCTACTAATGACTATTTTGCAAGGTCAACGTACCTTATTGAATTTGGAATATAAGCACTAGTAGAGATTTTATTAAAGTAACAGAATTATGTCCTCTATATTACTTCCACTAATGAGCATACAATAAACTAATACTAATTGTAAGTGACATTCCTAGCCCTACTCATACGTTCGTGTGGCGACAGCTCACAGCCACGAGCGGCAGCGGCCACTTGTTGCGGTCTGCTCGACTGTTGCTCTCTTCACAAAAAATATTTTGTTGATGCTTATTACATCGAAATAAGGCTACGAAGAATAACCAAAACACTTATCCCACTTACTCCCTTTATACATACGTATATACATACCCATATACAGGTAGACGACAAGAATTCGTCTTTTAAATGTATGTAGAAAGGTTTAAAAACTACTGTATACATAATACTCGTAGTTTTTAAAGCTTCGAAATATGTATGTTTCTATACAAGTACAGTAACATAATTAAGAAAATGGACTGAGAGAATATTGCGCATATGTACTCTCAAGCTGTCTAAAGCATCTAAATGGGTCTATTAAGGGATGTGTAGAAACTGTCATTTTCATTTACAAAGCCCAGCAGTCGCAATTAAGTGAAATCGTTTGGATGTACTCTATTTAAAGATAGCCCTGAAGTTAAACCCTATTAATTGAAGTGCATGTTGCACACATACATATAGATAGCGGTCCTCAGGGAGCACGCATGCGTGTTACGGCGTCTGAAAATGGTATAAAAGCTGGAAGTTCCCGAACAGACCTATCATTCCCTCTGCCATCGGGAAAGTTCCAAGTTTCTCACAGCAAAGCTGACAAAGTTTATGTTAATATTGTAGTTCGTGCTCCCGGTTCTAATGGTAAGTCCGTTTTAGTAGAACCTCTAATATTTTTTTTCTATTGTAAAAATTTTTATTTGTAACATTCCGAAAGTTTAGATCGCAACTCAAAACTTTTTAATTGCCTTCTGCGCCGCTCGTGGTAAGCATACAGTTATTATAATTTAATGATTCGTGTTGTTAAGACGAGGCTTTGAGAAGTTAGGGGATGTGAGTTAGATAAGGTAGTTTATTTTAAAAACGACTTTTAAATGAGTTTGATGTACGCATTATTTTATGAAAAATGGTAAATAAATTTATCAAGATTTATTGTTTCCTTTGTTATTTTATGGGTAAAAAGTCACAGTTATAGTAGAATAACTAATTATGATGTGACTATTTTAGGCCCGTCACTCAATTTGCGCGTGAATTAAAATGTCGTGAAAACGTAGTAGAACTTTAAGCTCTGAGTAGGCCTCCGCGCGGTATCTACGAACGCGCATAATTATCGTGTTAGACTGTAGTTTTAATTTTCTATTACCGAGAGGAGGCCTGTGTTCAACTGCAAACTGTTGAACAGATTAATTATTGATGATTTTAAGCCGCATAGTAAATGCATTAATAATCCAACAGGTCAATACTTATTGTTATATTTGTTTTATATCGTTACGCCAGGTCCTTAACGCGGTTGACAGAGAGCATCGAGTGCCACATATCATTATCCTTATAGACGTGACGTGCTCCTTCTACATACATATTTTTTTTAAAAACGCACGCCGGTTTCGGGTCCTATAAAATACATAAAAGAATTTTTTAATTACATACATACATACATATCTTCACGCCAGATCCTTTACGGGGTAGGCAGGGAGCACGGAGTGCCAAATATCCCTATCCTTACATATATACCTGCCGTGCTTCTTCCACAATCGTCAATCTATTCATGCGAACACGCCGGTTTCGGAGACTTCTAACTCCCCTATCAGTTAGAACACGACCAATTTATTTTAATATTTTCATTTGTTTACAATATTTTAAATTTTACAAACACCCTCGATACATTTCTAGAGCATGCCTAGAGTAGGTAAATAAAATTAATTTAGGTATTCAGTAATCAACTATTCCGTGTCGCAATTAGTGTAAAAAAGGAGTATTAAAGATTGTATTAGTGTCCCGTAGCGCGGCGCAGATGATACTCAGGTGCTCTCGTTTACAAGAGAGCTCGTAACTTGTACGTAATTGAATACATCAAGCGCCGCCGGTTCGCTATCGCCGCGACACTCTATTATCCGGCTCCGCGCTTTGCAAAACCACTGAAATTGATTAAACCTATTTAAGCGAGCTTTTATTACTGTTTTTATCGTAGCCGGGCTGAGGGCTGTAAAACTTATTTAATTGGATAAATATAGAGAGTCGTAATAGTCGACGCGCTGAGGGAAATTTAATTTTATACGCGGCTAAACAAATATTTTAGTAAACACTTAGCGACGACTTGTTGTTTAACTAAATACTTATTTAATTACGTCGTTAGCTTCTACGGAGTAAGCAAGCAACTGTATATTATGTTAATAATTTCCCTTGAGCGTAGTTTTAGAATCCACAGCGGTTACATACCTACACGCTTCCATAGAGTGGCTTTATTTTAATTATTTGAAACGAAATCGTGAGAATTCAATACAACCGGGACTAGTTGTTACTTTTATGTTTAATAACATCGAGTAATATTGAGCAGCCACTATGGTTGCCACTATATTAGTAGTTACTAAAGTAGAGATAACTGGGCATGCAGATGCGGAAACTCGCTAAGAAGAGCCACCCGAAGCGATGCACGCGTCTGTTCCTGGGGGCAACCGTCGTGCTCGCCTTCTCCACCTACATCAATCAAGTAAGTTGCACTGATCGCGCGGAGTAATTTAGCCTGTTGAATGTTATATACCAGTGTATTCAAAATAATTTAATTTCCTACGATAGGTTGTCGGTTTGCAAAACGATGAAGCGGCAAATCAGTGGCCAAGCATGCCTCGGCGCAACATCGCCGCTCTCGCGAGGGAGGGGTACCTGCGTAGCTCGGTTAACGACTTGAAGAGAAGCATTTCGACGCTGGCTAAGAACGGACAGCTGCCCACGTTCAGGTCTCCGTATGACGAAACCGACAAGCAAGAGCAGGACGACGAAGAGTCTGCAGATAAAAGAAATTTAGCCTCAATCGCTCGGCTTCGAAGTTATTCTGCGATGAAGAGAAATATCCAAGCGTTAGCCAGGGACGGACATCGATTCGGAAGAGGCCAGTACAATCAGCAAAATGAAAAACGTAACATTGCGGCCTTGGCCCGTAACGGCATGATACACAAGAGGGATGAGATGGCAGGCGACGAGTACTACTATCCCTTTTATCAAAATCCCATCCCACCGCTCTCCGACATCGATGGGCCGTATGATTATAACGAAATGTATGACCTTCAGCAGTCGGTCAACCCCGATATGTTACCACCTTTATCTCAGGTGTTCAAGCGAAACGATGTTGGAAATACCTATGTGCCGAGCCAAACAAACGGTGGGTGGAATTGGAATTTGAAGAGGGGCTCGGTAGGCTTGCCAGCTCTGGGTCTGTACCGTCCCATGTACATCGACCCCAACAACAGCAACAGGAATAAGCGCTCTGTCTACTCCATTCCCGACGTCATCGATAACAACGACATAGACGAGGACAATTCGGAAGATTATGAGACCGACAGCGATGACAAACGTTCTGTGGGTAAGTCCAACGTACTAGTACCTACATAGGTAGCAATCAATCTCATTATTTCGTAAGTATTTGACATTTTTATAGTCATCGACATCTTGACAACCTATTGTTTTTTAGTCACGCTCAGTACCCATGTAAGTATTCTGAAAATCCATTGAAAATTTTACTTTATTTTGTTTGCATTTTACACGTCTGTTGCAGATGAAGATATCGAACAGCAAAATTTCGTTAAACGTCATATCGGCTCGCTGGCCCGCTACGGCCTCCTGCCTACCTTTAGATACTCAGGTGGCCGATATAGTCGGTCAGGCCGAGCTCGGCTGCTATTGCCCAGCCAAGAATACCTGCCGCCGTACAGGTTACATGAGTGTTAGCTGCGGTAGTGTTCGATGTCATAGTTGGTGTGTAGGGAGCCGCTCGTAGGTAGCGGGGCTGTCCGTGGTCTAGTGCTTCTGTGCAGAATGTACATAGATGGAGGCCGGAGAGAGCATGCCGACTGTTAGTGCACTCCACTGTTCGATGCTAGGTACATTAAGTACAAAGTTTTTTAATCTTCTAGCTGCAGTACCGTGACCTCTCTCGACATCTCACCAGACTGCTCCGCCCCGCACGGACTTGTAGGTGTTAGATGCTTCGTGGACGTTAGCGGCATGGGTCTACTTTCTTTATGTTGATTGCTTTATAGATTTTTAGTAACGATATACTTTTCTTTAGTTACTGAGAGTAAGAAATATATTACTACATGTGTCTATCCAACGATATATGTATTTACTTATGTATATGTATATTTGAGTATACTTTCATACAGGTTGTTCAAAGATTTGATGAGAAATTTGAGGGAAATTACAACCCGATGAAAACGGGGCTAATGCAATAAATTCATAAATACTTATTCAAAACCTACTTATGCTAATGACCCTCGCAGACCCCTGTCCGTGTTGGATGTCGGTCAAGTTGTGCAGGTGTAGTGCTGTGCTGTTGTAAGAACACATACGTCTGGTGATAGTGTCCTCTTAAAAATTTTCATAAAATAATTATATTTTTATAACTAGAGATCAATAAAATTTATAATTGTATTAAATACTATTTTATTTTATAGGAAGTATTCCTCTGACGAGAATGTCCAAGCTCGGTAAGTTAAATATTTTTAAAGCTTTTAAATTTGGTTAAGAACACTAAATAATTGCATGTTACGAGTGCACAGGCCACAAATGATTTCTTAAAATTTACTTATGCCTTAGTCTTTACTACATTACTTAGTTTCAGTGCTCCATTCAGAAATGATCGTAAACTACATATACCTATAGGTTGTTTAATAGACTATTAAATTAATATACTACTTGGGTAGTATAGCTGTAGGTATAGTATGTGATAAATAACACAGTTCCAAGTTATTGTTAGGTATTCAGCGACAGCTGTCGGTTTCTTTAGACATACATATGTAGGTCTATACATATTATAGGCAACTGGCGGGCCTTGAAGTTGACGGCACAATACAACTGTGCTTCGGAACTCTCTTAGCTCGTTCTATTGTCTTTCAGGCGGTTGAGTTTATTGTTTGTAAACTATTAGACTTCGCTGCTTTATGCGTACAATTGTAAACTTATTTAACGAATATTTCACACACCTTCTTCAATATTTGAATATAAAATCATCGCATTCGGAAAAATGTATGTTCGATATTGTCGCAGGGAATATATCGCTAGTCCCGAAGATGCCGCACCCGTCGACGCAGGCGACAACTCCTACGTACCGCCGCCGGCAGTACCTGCTCACCCGCACCCGACCGGCCGCTACCTCCACCGCGCGCTAGGCAACGACCTGCCGCCCTCCAATTCGCCGCCCCTCCCGCCGCCGCTCACCCTGTCCAGCTACGAGCCCACGATGCGCAACCGCTGGCAGGCTCCCAAGGAACAAAATAAGTTCTACTACTTCCGATCACTGAAGATCCCCCACCACACGTCCGGCAAGAGGTACCTCCTGCTGCCCGCGGTCGACAACGCCATCCGCAAGAGCTACCGCAACAGCAGCCTGCCGGGCCGCCGCAAGAACCTGTAGCTGTGCCAGTGCGCGCGCGCCCGCGCCGCGGCCGCCGGCTCGCTCGACTTCCGCCAGAGGAGGTCCCCTTTGCTCATGAGATATACTTGGCAAACGGCCAATTGAAAGACACTCGAAGATGCTACAGATTGAAACATTCATATCAATACGGCTCAGAGAGAAAACGGATCTGATCACTAATATAGACAATAACTTAGATAATAAAATCTCGTATTTGATAATAAACGTTGTAATTAAATTTCAACTATTTTACATTAAGCTAGCGTTGTAAGAATCGAGGGATGTTATTTATAATAAACGACCTGGCCTGCAATTGAACACAGATACAATAAGTTAAACTTAGTTTTAGGTAGAATTAAGATCACGTTGTCAATCGCAAGTACCTACTATTGTGTGTGTCTACTTTACCTAAAGGCATGTTATTGCACGTGAGAAAATATTCATCAAAATGAAATTAAAAATGTATTGATGTTTAATGCTTCCTATTTTCATATAATCTCTAGAGTTTTAAAGAATGACTATAAAGTGGCAATGAGCCTTTGAGCGTCGAATTAGACCACGACTTGTGGACAGGAGAAGGATGTGACTCTCTTTAAATTTATAAATCTCTTTGACTAGATTTCGCTGTGTTTGACAAATAACTAATGTAAAGATAATATACATTTAAAAATGTATATGTTTAAGCTTTAAACTAAAGAAATGTAATCAATAAAACCTCGTATACGAGAGTCCGGCAAGCTGACAATACTGAGCCCTGCGCGCCTCAATATTATGATACGGAAACTTATATTTACCACGTTTTCTCGGCAAATATTTATGCTGCATTTAGAATATTAGATATCCTATAAATTTTAATGTCGTGTTTTATGTAAATAAAAGGAACCAAAGAACTTTGCCGTTTTATTTCAACCTCTTTATTCTAAAATCAACAAACGAAAATTTCAATGTAGTGCCAAACTTATACAATTAATTCAATTTTATTACATTTTTGATTTAACATATATATATAGATACATCAATTTTTATTATAAATTTTTTGTAGGAGTCTGAAATAAAGCTCATGTAGAAGGCGACTGGCGTCCTAAAAATAGAAAGAAAAACAGTGTAAATGATTGGAAATACTTTAAATAAGAGTGAAAGCAGTAAGTGTCCTTAAAAAGCCATACCTACGCATTTTTATCAATCTCGTGTCAATATTATTCTAAGTATTTCTGGACGTGATCAGCCCGCGTAGCAAGCCCTCAGTTAAATGTCAAATACTCGATTTATTTGGTACCAATTTAATTGATTCGCTTGTCACGAGGGTTTCATTGGTTTAAAAATATTTTTTTTGTTATGGAAGGTGTAGTGTTGTAAGATTTTCTTGGCTACATTTAAAGAGCCAACAATCAACATGGCTCTGGCAATTGGCAACCGGCCTGCCTACCGTTAGAATTAGGTATACGCAAAATCCCCTTTGGGGAAGCCTAGGTCCAGTGGTGGTCTAACATAAGCCGATGAGAAAGCAAACTGTGACATTAAACAGAGTTCAAACTACATTCAATGGTTAGAAGAGAATTTTTAAGTACTTATGGTGTAAGCTTGTGGGAGCGACAAGTACTGAACGTAATGTCTAACCGATATGTATTATTGCCGTGCTTTGTGAAGGACCATCAGCAATCAGCCTGCATTTATCTATTGTTTTCACTTTGAAGCAGGACTCCACATTTGGACAGCATTTGTTAGAACAAATGTAGCGCTCTATTGTTTATCGGTTCGATCAGATTGTCGCCTTGGAGGGTAACAAATATTAACATAATAGTGAATACTTATTTGCCACGAAGCTTGGATACCTTGAATCTGAAGTTGTGAGGCTTAGCCTGCAGTGGAGTTGGTGCACTGGGTTCCAGGTATGAATGAGCAGCGGCCGCCGTTACAGTATCGGAGCAGGCCGCGACAGGTGCGCAGGCGGCCCACGTTGTTGGGGTAGCAGGCGAGCGCCTGCCTGCAGCCCTCGCACGTGGTACCTCCCTGGCGAGCATGGAAATAAATGTTTATGTCGCTCTACCTTTTTGTATATCATGACACTAAAGCAAATTGTCTGCAGTATGTTATTATAATTGACTTACTTGGGTAGTGTAATTGCAAGAGACGATACTGGCGAAAAACAGTCTTTCTTGGCTGTCGCTATTGTCTTCCTCCTGAGGTTCAGCGGACCGCTTCTCGCGGGCACCGAACGATCCAAAATTCAGAAAGGAGGGAAGTGGACTGTTCGAAAATAGTCCAAAGAACGGCAGGCTCAAATTTCCAAGTGAATTGTTGTCATTGTGAAAAAAAGGGAATGGGAAAAACCTATCCTCTCCTTCGTCAGCGAAGATGAGGTTGACGGCCACCTGAAAATCCGTATAAATGATTCCGTATTCTCTAGGAAGGAAATAAGCAATGTTAAGTGATCACTCCAGTAATACCAGTACATATATTTAATTTACATAATTTTATTGATGCCAGAACAGGTCGTAAATACTTATATCCCCCGAACAATTACGACGGTGTTCCTTTCAGGTACACAAAATAAGTTTCCACTGTAAAATTATAGGTATAACACAATTCCTAAGGGACATAGTAGGTATATGCTATATAATACGAAGCTAGTTTCTTACCATCGCGGTGAACAGGTGAAACAAGATGATCCTGAAAGCCATTATGTCAGGCCGGCGGTGAGCGCGTGGTTAGAATAGACTGTCTGTTTGCAAAACGTGTGATCCAATGAGTTATAAGACGTTAGGTAAGCTTATATATGATTTATACATAATAGTTTATGTTAATTTCTCAGCGACGACGTCAGTGTTTCATAATGTACATTATAGAAGGGAGTGTTATTCTGAAGCTGGATGTAGCTGTTCAATGTATCCACTTGTAACATGTAGGGAGATAAGCAGACTTATTGTGTAATTGTCTTCTTACTATTGGTTTTTATTGTGTAAGGGAAAGCAATTATCTCATGCACCGTAAGGAAAAGTCCCCAATCAATTACCCATAGGACTCAAGTTCTCTCATGAATGTCATTGCAAATCTGATTTTGCCATTTTTATTACGCACAGTGAGCAAAACAAATAGTCAATGTTATATATGATGTTTATAAACATAATTATATACGAAATGGAAGGTTTCAAAAACTTCAATGGCGTTCTGTCGTAAGAAATCAGTCGAGAAATAAATACTGCCCTTTCAGTTTTTCTCAAATATACAATCTATCAGTATTGTTTTTGCTTTTGTGTAAAGCAATATGATAAAGAAATATGGCTGCGTGTACTTAAAATAATTTATAATTAGGTTAACGTGCTTATCAGTTTGATAAATAGTACAAAATTTGTAGAATTTTTGAGATGTTTTGATAAACAGCAGGTAATGTTTGAGGTGTTTGTTCCGCACACATCATAACAGAATGAAAGGCTTTTATTCCGCAGCCGCCAGCGAGGTTACAATAGAGCAGCTCGTGAGATCGTGAGCTGCGTTCTTCTATAGATACGTACACACGTAAATGTAACATTGTAGTACGGTGTGTTTGCTGTGTTGTCCATTTGACGAAAGTTGTAAACATCATTGCAAGGTGTTACTTATTAGTAGACCAATGTAGCTTAAATACTTCTTTCCACTACTAGTAAGAAGAAGAATCTCCCACGTTTTAATTTAAACCTTTCGATTCTTCCCACGCGTAGCGCGTTTACTTCATACCCCAACATTGAATCCCTGAGCCCTAATCAATAACTGTATGAAGTCGATATAAATAGAATAATGCTAAGGTCGGTAATATACTTATCTGTACTTTTTGGATACAGGATTGGTTCGACGATGGCGTAGGGGTACCGGAGGGAACTGTTTTGAAGTTCCATCTTGCATATTTCGCATTGTACGTACATATGTACATAGTTCAATACCGCGTCCTTCGCAGCAGGCTTATGGTAATGTACATATATGTTCCGGGCGCGGTGTGAAGCCACGAGCCAGGTGCGGTTAATGTTTGCGAGCGGTAGCTCGCTCGCCGGTGGCGACTACGGCAGGGTTACGAGCGCTTTATCTGCAGCAGTGTCTGACATACCGGCGGACAGTTTAGGGTTAAATAGAATTATTTGTATAGTTATTCGATTTAAGATAGATATACGCTAATAAACGTATATTATATCCATAATAGCAGCTGTCGGTAGATTCAATATTAATTGTTAACTGCTCTTTCAATGGCTGGTTAAAATTTATTTTATCATAAACCCTTTTACCGTGCCGCTGTTGAGACCCGGTCTCGTCTTAGAATGTGAAGCGTCAAGGCCATCGTCTGCCACGCTGGGCATCGTCAAAGAATTAAAATGCTGATACCGCAGTGAGCTCGTTATAACCGTTGCTGACGCTCTGTCCGCTGAGGGA
>DWME01000832.1:0-29292 GCA_018244795.1 Parelbella ahira ahira
CCGTATTGCTACTATTCATTGACTATGACTCACAGGCAGAACAAGAAATCGTTGGACATAACACCTGATATTCAAATTTCTTCAATTTTTCTGTCTGTATTTATAGATTTCAATTTAGACTTTACAGGTTGGTGTTTAGTCATGGTTTCTTGTAAGTTAATGATTAGCCTAGAACTAAAACTGACTGTTTAAATACGAAAACATTTTTGATATGGATTGAAATCATAAGTAATGAGACACACTTTAACAAAAGTGGGATTTTTTTTCACGATGTTACAGCATACTAACTAATTACTCAAAACGACTTCAACCACCGTGTTTGTTTTGAAACTAAGGAGCTTTGAATTAACACTGATATTCGAATTTCATTTTCCTCTTAGTAAAGTACAGTCTTTAATGTTTAATAAAATCTATGAATTGAAATAGAAAAAATCGTAGGACGTGACGTATGAAAAGGATTAATTAATGAAAAATCTGCCCGCGAAGCAACCTTAAGTCCATTTAGACGACCGCGATATGTCATCATACCTTTCAGAAAAACATTTTCAGCGCTATATAAAAATCCCTTCGCGAAAAACTGTCTCCCTAATCCGCTTGTACGTTCTAATGCTTTTGAACCAGAGATGTTGTAATGATGATGACGTAAGCGCATTTGGATTTTAAATGAATCGGCAGAAACAAATTGCTTATGATGAATATTTTATTTCTTTAAATAAAAATAATTACACTACAACTGTTTATATTCCCTCCAATGTGGCGGTGTTCCAAAACATTTGACGGACGCCTTGGCCATTATTTCTGCTCTAAACATATCGTGGAATATGCTAAGTACCTACTTCAGAGTTGACAAAGTTATGGGAGGCACCCATGATTAGCAACGGAACTTAAAACAGGTTACAATCGTAAAGAAATAATTCGTTTTAAAAAGCCACTAAGTAGTGTCATTATTTACATTACTAGATTAACACATCAAATTTCTTACTACACAGTTAAGATAACAATATCCCCGGTATTATCTTGACTTTGTAGTAAGTACAGTAATATATTATATAAGAATTATGTAATATATTACAACATATGAATTGGAAAAAACTATAAATCAAGATTTAATAAAATCTATAAAAAATATTATTAAAAACTGCCTTCTACACTTCTTTTCCAGTTTATACATAAAAACTCCCGAATTTATCCTATCCACACACGTCTCATTCAAGTAACCTGATCTATTTTGCATAGCTGATCTATTTTGCATATAACTTATAATTTTAGTTGTATTTCGATTTTTATTTAGACATTTTATGAAGATCTAATTTAACCTTAACTTAGAACCGCGAAGTGTTCAAAAATAGCGTAGAATTATATGTACCTTGATATATTAGACCACATTGAATAAATATTAGGTATAGGATATTTTTAGAAGCGCGAGCATTGAAGGACTGTGAAAGCAAGTACCTAATCCTGGCTATTAGTTAAACCTGATTACAAATTCTTGGAGGTTTTTGAGGTACCTACTTTAGAAATGTAAGAAAGACTGCTTGACCTGATTCAGCAGGAAACCGCATTGGTGCAGTACCGCATACAGTGCAGTTCAGATTTAGGCATCAAATAAATTGCATAGTTAAATACGAAGATCTCGTATCGTATCTTAAGAGTCATTTATTATTATTATCTCATTATATATTCTGGATGCCTCTTCATCTATTCGATGGGACGTGAACGTAACTAGTGAAACGTGAGAGTGTACTACACTCCTCTGCCTACCTCTTCGGGGATTACAGGCGTGATGTTACGTTTATTATATCTTCATATATCATCCTTGCGAATCTGACTATCTATCTCGTGATTGTGATAAGTTCAATTTTAATATCTCTATCTTTAAACCTGACGCAATTAGTCATGACTGTGATAAAAAAAACTTATCTAATAGGCATGTTATTCACCTACCAAGTGTTTATGTTCATTAATCTGACATAGTGTCAGGAATATTAAAATGTTTGTTTTAGGTTGATTATGAAGGATCTGTTCTATGAATGTATCATAGAAAGATTTTTCTTTTTATTGGTATCTTTTCTCTCAGGACGGACGTCTCACGACCGTTAATTAATTATGGAATTGGTTACTTAGCTTACTGATAAAATAAAATATGAAAGATGTCGCTAGTTTATATTTATAAATTACGCGGGCTGCGTCCATTAACATTAAAAATAAGGCAATTCATAACACTTAGAGGCTGAGTATCGCAGAGAGGTGACAGTTTTCGTGAAATGAACGATGTTTATCGGAAAATACCTAGACGTATTGCCTCTATGAAAAATTGTGGTCGTTATTCCAAAACCATTTTCATTTTGTTTATCTCACGTTTCTCTTAAATCGTCGCTCCGGCCCTTCAAGTATGATTTACGAATGGTTCCACGCGATACTTCATTGATTCATTGAGTCATATAATTTAATTATTGAGCCCAGGCGGTGTGTTAATTTTTGTTAATATTTCCTCTTGCCATAATTTCTCAAATTGTTGGTTTAACGCAAAAACTACTTGACTTTAAATTTTCATGTCAATGCTCTCTAGTTTATGTATTCGTTATAGTTTTTTCCTGTTAAAATTTTATAATTACCTTGCAATGGACTTTTACTGAGGTATGTATGTATATACGGATTAATATGGTAAAGTTAATGAGAATCTGTTATAATTGATAGGCAACATTATTGTACAAAGTGCAGACATGTGCGCGAGCCTTAATTAAATTTGACTTTTTTATGAGCGCTAGATAAAACTTAAACAGTTTTTCCTAACACTTGATAATTTAATGGATTAATAGAAAGAGCAGAATTCTGAAGGAAATTAATTAGGCGTGTTGTTGAATATGGTTGTTTTATCTAGGTTTCGTATTAATTGGATATGCCATTATGTACCGTTTATAAACGATGGTAGATATGATAATATATAATAAATATAGAGCACTTGTATGTGCGGTTTTTAATCTTTATTTCTGTTGTTAATAGTAACTAATTGTAATTTTTAGGGTTTAAACATTTTGTTGAAATGTAGAGTTAGCCGTACCACCCGATATTAGATATTGTATCGCAACTTTAGTTTTATCCTAGAGTTTGCGAAGGCTCGTATACAATTTTGTTAAGGTTATTGACCCATTTATAGGTCACTAAAGGTTTGTATAAAATGCGAAATGGCCTTCAATTTGTGTCATTAACAGAGGGTTGTATCATAGGCGTCTTCATGATAGATTCCAAAAACGTTCTTCTTTAATCATATATGCATGTATTGTTGGATTTTCAATAAGTATTGCAAATACTGATAGTGACCATTAAATATGTGTAGCCGTCAGTTTATATGACATATTTATATTATATTTAATATTAATATCAAAACGCAGTGAACATTGAGCAGGAAACGTGAATTTAATTCAATTCAATAATAAATCTTTCGTAAAACTTTATTGTGCACGATTAATAAATCTCAGAATTATATCTAATCTCAGGACCCCTCTGACGGAACGACTCGCTGAAATAGCAGCAGGGGCCGTTAATAAAATATTACTTTTTCTAATTTACTTCACAAACCTGCCGTAAAATAATAAAAAAGCCGACTAAAATAAATGACAAACGAAAAATTTACTGATATTCCATTTCTAAAACGTTTCCTATGAACATTTGGATTGCGTTTTGTTTGAAACGAATGAAATATCAAAATAATAATAAAGTATTTTTTTAAATTAAAGGGTATGAAAAATGGTCAGACGACCCACCTGAAGTAAAGTGGTCACCGTCGTCTATAGACATTTTAACATCAGAGAATTTACCAATGGTGCTTGGTTGGTGGCTTGCCTGTTACCCTATGTTACGTATAAAGTAAAATACGGAATGAAGTTGCGAGCAAACCGGAAACTCAAATTGGAAGACATAAGTTATATTAGGAATGAGGTAATCCTCAATCCAGCGTACTAGACAGCGTCACCGTAACAACAGGGTAATGGATAGGGAGCGTTCAATCATTATATTATTAGTACGTATTGACACGTTATAAGTTATATTTTCTATTGCATCTATGTATTTCTTGAATATAAAAAATAAACAGATTTATTGCTTCATTTTTGAACAAGGTTTAAACTTATTCCGAAAACTTCTTAAATTTACATCATTTTAGAAAGAGTAATTCGAACCTATTGTCCATCATCCGGTTGTAATCGTGCACTACCTTCCTGTTTCCGATAATTTCTACCTCTTGTTTGTATCCGATGATTGCCTGTTAATGATTGCTTGTCAACGATTAAGCCACTTTTATATTATCGCTCCGTACTATAAATATGTATTGTTTTATTTAGCAAATTTTTGGTGTACAACAATGAAGTATTGTTTTGTATTATTCCGGAAAAGTGTCGTCGTCCTGTAAGCGTTCAAAGCTATAACTTCTGGTGTTTTTAATATAATATGTAAATCTCTCGTATCTTATATATGTATGTAAATCTCTACGACTGCCTCGTTTGTCGAGTGGTTGCAAACGCGATTGTCGAACGGGACGTCCTGGGTTCAAACCCGGATCGGGTACTATTGGATTTTCTAATTTAGAATTCCTAGTAGTGATTCGGAGTCTGGGTATGTGCCCGTTGTATAGCGACAGCCTCATTACTTAATCCATGGTACGTAAACGCAACTGGTGAAACATGGGGCTGTACTACACTTCTCTGCCTACATCTTCGGGGATTACAGGCGTGACGTTACGTATATGTAAACCTCAACAATTAGAGTATGCTGTGCACATATGCCTATAGTTTTCATGCCTCAGTTCTATTTCCATAGTGTCAAAAACGGCACATAAGACAGCCAATTAGAAGATAAAGTATTGAAAATGTGTGCTAGTCTTTCAACGTCTGCGGCTAAGTGCGGTTAGAGTATAATGGTATAGACTGCTAAGGTCTACAAAAGGAGCGACGCCAGTAGCAGAATAGTGTGTTGCGAGAAACATTAGCACGACTACTTTAACCCTCCTTTCGAGATGAGAAGTTTAATGCCTTATTCTATCAGATTCGCAAAAGGGTGGTGCTTGTGTAGAAAAACCTATTTTTTAAAACATACAATAAATTAGACTCTGTACGAGTAAAATGGAGAGTAACACTTTTTAAGAGATAAAATTATAATAGCAACTAAATTGGTCGAAGATTTATATTTAATTTAAAAGGAATGCCTTTAATTGGTGTACATAATTAATTAAATTATCAGCTTTTATCATTGACAAATTTAAAGCTGAAGTGTTAAATATACTCTACTTAGCTGCTTCTAAGCTTCCGCTTCTACTAAACACATATAACATGCTATAATACCGATTGGGATCGCACCGAGCCAGCCGGCCGCCCAGCCGTTGCCGAGCCCCTTCCTCTGCTGCGCCAGGAGCTGGACGGTCAGGGCGTAGGTCAGCAACATCACGCCCAACGGGATGTAGAAGGAGATCACGGAGCCGATAGCCTTGTACAGTGGATCCGGGATTTGACAGGAGCCCCCGATGAGAACTGACTCTTCGTTCTGTGAAAAAAGAATTATATTGCAATGGAGAAGTCATTATCACTCATCATATGTTAAATAAATAAACTATAATTTAGTATACTGAGGTGGTGTGACGGCCATGTTCGGATGAAAATATAAAACCCAGTAGAAGCCCCGTTTCGCTGTAATTATTGTAATAGCGCGACATCTATAAATCAAGAGGTTTTGTTCATATTATTAAAATTAAATATTCGCCTGTTACCGCAATATGTTCCCAACAGTCAGGTTCATTTACCAATGCACCAACGGGCCAGTAATATAAAATAGTATTTTACAGTTTTGCAGTAGTGCAAGAGATGCAAATAAAGCCGATTTTATAGAAATATTATATGTATTATTAATATCTGATATCGACGCTCATAAAGTTTCAGCCACTGCTGTGTACCTACATACATACATACATAAGATACGATCAGTTTTGTATCTGAACTACTAAAATTGCCTCTTTATTGGCCACATCTTGCATAAACACGTTCGACGAATACCAATTGTATTGTTTCATGAATATTTTGTTTGTTTGTATGTCGATAGGGCATGTATGGTTGTCGGGTGTAAGATAATTTAAGTTCAGGTAAGGTGAGGTAAATAAGCTATAAACGTGGATACTTATTTCAAATAACGAAAAAATAATTAATCATTTTAGAAACTAATTTTTTTTCTTTACATTATTGTAAGTATTTTTAATGGTTACGTAGAACCATATATGATATTTCTAACAAGATTTTTCGGTGTTTGTCTACCGTTATACCCACACATATTCTCGTCCCGAAATCACGAGAAAGTCATTAAATATAATAACATGATGTTCATAACAATAACAACATAACCAAGTTATAACTTTATCAGCTTATGATAACACAACAGTGTTATGATAAGCTGATAAACAAATAACAAACTTTGTTTTATGCTTATTAGACCTTAGAAACACCTACTGGTGGCTCGGAGTCTCGATTATATTATTGCTCGGTGTATGGCAATAGGCTCACCTTCTATTATGCTCGTATGAGTACAATGGGAGCTAAACATATCTGGTGAAATATGGAAGCGTACTACACTCTTCTGCTATCTTTTTGAGGATGATAAACGTCATGTTACGTACGTACATAGATCTCAGTAAGATTTTAAGCCGTATATTTGAATAACTGTTGCCCATAAGGAGTGCATACAATTACTTTACTTTAGATTAATACATTGGCCAACTAATTCGCTCATATCATTTGCACTGTTTTTTAATAACGTTTTGTAATAATATTGCCTCTTTTTACGTGTGCAATACACACCCACATACATTAATTCATACATACACACCTACATACATACACACACATATGTACATATATACGTACACAGACACACAGAGATACATATTATTTAGGGTATTATTAGAAATTTTACTTATAACGTACAGTTATTCAATTTTTGCTTCACTTAGTTCGAAATTCAAGCGGTAAATTAAATTAGGACTACCTTTATATCTACCGTTTAGATAAAATTTAATCCCCTAAGTAATCAAAGCTTTTATACATTTATTCGGGCGGAGATTTCAGGCTAACCAAAATGTTTTTTCAGGAACTTATTTAATTAATACGTTTCATAAATTTTTAACACTCTCTTAATTTATAATTATTACAGATATGGTCGTAATTGAGGTCTTTGGTTTAAAAAGTATTTTATTTTAATAATAATATTTATGATTTTCCATTAGGCATCGAGTTCACCATTTGTTACAGCTTTATTATGAAGTAATATAAGTGTAGGTAAATGAAGTAAATCATAATAAGGAGTATAAAAAAGTAATATCTAATATTATCAGTATTATTTAGTTTGTCAACACATTTGGTGAACCGAACCAAATGAATCCGAATTTAAGGATTTCACTAATGATCATTGAACATGTTTTTAATATTTTCGACACCTGAAAGCTAAAATAAATTTAATTTAAAGGACTTTTTGCACTGTCACATAAAAATAATATCAACGGGGTAAATAATATGTAAATTACATATCCGTTTATACACCAAAGGGAAGAAAAATATTAAATGATGTAGGCATATCAATCTTCTAATTAGAAACCAGGTATTAAATATCTTTTAACAGACGCCAATAAAGAAAGTAATAGGCGAGAAGTAGGTAGGTACTGTAATCCCCGAAGAGGTACGTTGCACCAGTTACGTTTACGTCCCATGAAATAACAGTTGGTGAGCCTATTGTCACAGACCGTGCACAGATCAAGACTATAGTTACTATAGTACTATAGTTACTATAAATTCTAAATTAAAAAATCCATTACTACCCGACCCGGGATTTGAACGTCCCGATCTGCAGTCGCGCTTGCAACCATTTGACCAACGAGGCGAGAGGCAAACGAAATTAAAGCTCAAATAAATACCTGTACAAATCAATGGATTATAGTAATTATCGTTTTTCATTGAAATTAGCAACTAATCTGCATAACCAAATTCACTCGCTGTTCGGTTCAATTGTTTTGTACTGTTCGCGCGTTGTAACGATGAATAATTAATTAAATTCCTAATTACATTAATATGTAATTAAAACAAGCGAAGTGCTGATTCGTAGAGATTTTGGTAAGAATTATCTTATATTGATAAGTACATCGTGTTAACTATTGTGCGTGTATTAAAGAGATATTAAATTTAGAAGAACGACAGGTCTATAAAGAGAATTATCTAGCAATAGATGCTCTCTGCTTACCCCGTACGGGTCTTAACGTGACGATATAAAAATAATCTAACATATAATAACACAGTAACGTGTTTAAAAGTTATACTTTTTTATTATTAAATGACAACGAGGTTTCTTATATATGTATTAATTATCTTATAAGTATATGTTTAAGATTTTCAAATTCAAAATCGTGTGTATACCATGGTTCCAACAAACGAAATTATTTAGCCCAAAATTTTCCTATAGTAAAAATTATTTCATTGTAAACAATTTTAATTACATTTCGTAATTTAAATAACGAACTGTTAAACGGTTGAATTGTTTTTACGGCTTGCGTGGCGCGGTTCATTGTTTCTGCGAATAAATTATGTTATTTATCTGTTGTTTTGTAATGTGAAATTCGTTTGCAATTAACAATTTTGTCTAGCCATTTCGCATACAACATTTTTGGCTTTTATCTGTAATTTATGCTGATGCATATAAATTTTATTCATTATTAACGCATATCTCTTATCCATCTGCCACTAATCAGTGTATTCGGGAATGAAAACAATGAAATATTTTAACAATTTGTACGTTACAAATAACCACTTGGTAACATTTGATATATTATATGGGGATAGACGGAACAAATCAGTATGTTTTATATTATGTACATTCAATGGGAAATCTCCAGCATTTTATATAAGTTGGACTTAATTTAAACGGGTATCAATAATTAAATAATGTTCGTATATTCAATTAATTGTTAATTTATTATGTATTTATTTTTTATAAAATAATATAAACTTTCATCTTATTGCATTATATATTTCAAAACCTTAGGAAATAAAGCTATGTTTAGACTATTAAAATACGATTCTAGACTACGTAACGTGCCAAAATAAAATCGATTTACACCAAAATATTCAAAATCACATTCCGAAATAAAATATTAGTGTTTATAATGTCGTGTATAAATTGCCGAATTTGGAAACATTTGTAGCTCTTGACTCTACGGACCTGCACAGTTTAATCAAATGAGGAAGGCGAGCAAGCTCAAAGAGATTTAAGCACTGGGGCAGAGAAGAGTAATTGAGAATTCTGGTTAGAAATCGCAGTTTGAACAAAAGGTAGCAACTATCTTATTAGGGTACTATATAAACCGAGGTAGAATGTTAGAAGTTTTTACGATCCTACAAAATACTATATTATTACTATTATTTGTTCTATCTTCCTATAAACCATGTAAGCAACAAAAAACAAGATGTTTTTGGGTTGGGTTACAAGATGGGTTAAGCTCACCTTAGAATACATTAAGCTCAGTGGCAGACTCATTGCCGTCGACAAAATCCACACGAAGACAATCTTGATGGTCACTCGCTTTCTCGTCTTGTTCCTTCCGAACCTCATCGGGTACCGGAGAGAAAGGTATCTGTAACAATGGTCAAAATAATAGGTAAATAATCATAATTGTATATACTTTTTCTACTGGGCTGATTTAAATTCATTTTTTGCAAACTTAACAAGATTCTTAATGTCTTATGAAGAAAACTTAACAACGGCTTAAGGAGTTAACATATTCACAACAATTGTTATTATTGATAGTATTGGAGGACATGAAAAACACTAAGGCTTTTATCATGGTATTTTGTTTCACAATTACAGTAGATCAAACATGACATTTAATTGAAAAAGGCCTGTAATTTTGAAAGTTGCACGCCAAGATTAGAACCCAGGGCCCTCGGAATGGGAAGGAT
This sequence comes from Parelbella ahira ahira, assembly GCA_018244795.1. Taxonomy (NCBI): domain Eukaryota; kingdom Metazoa; phylum Arthropoda; class Insecta; order Lepidoptera; family Hesperiidae; genus Parelbella; species Parelbella ahira. The sequence continues at coordinate 9,981 of DWME01000832.1, forward strand.
GCGATGGAACACTAAATATCATGGGTTGTATCAAATATCACTATTTGTATAAAAGATCGTACTAATTAATGCTAATGGCCTTATTAAAAATAATTTTAACGATATCAACTGACACTAGCGGTTTTCTTACAGTGCGTTGTACCGCTCTCTTCAAGGTTGCTTGCAGATGGTTATGGAATTCATTAGCCACTTATAATTAGTACCGTTTACGTACTTTATTCAAAGAAGAAAGGCAAATAATTGAATTCTTAACCATTGCCAATAGGCTCATTGTAACATATAAATGTAAATAGTTACCAGTTAATCGATAAATATAGATCATACTAATAAGAGAATATAATTTACATATCAATCAAGTGCGCAGGATTAGATCTATTTTTTAAATTGACTATACACAGTTTGAGACTACATATTGAAAGTAAACGTAACTCCACGCCCATAATCCCCGAGGCGGTAAGCAGAGAGGTGACTCTCAAGATTCACCGATTACCCTTATGAACATATGTTTTCAATAAATAATTCATATTCAGTTAAAGTTATGTTCCAATATTGAGTATAATATATTAAATATAGTATGATGGCAGAAGCTTTTATGGGTTGAAAGCCTCAAGAGCACTCGAGTCGACACAAGCGCGTCGAGAAATGGTGTGGAAAGTTTTAGTTTCACTCGAAACGTATCTAAAATATAGAAGCTAAATAATACTACCATAAATGCACTATTCTATAAAATATTTCGTTATGATCTGTCAATAACCATCGTAACTTTTTTATATAAATCTTTATTTTATATATACTCGTATCTTACTTTTTCTTTTTCCTCTAACATAAGCTTCCTAAAGAAGTTTGTCGGGAAGAGGTCGCAATATTGATATAATACGACACCTCTAAATGTTCTTACACTATTGTCAAGTGTTTCACAAACGATTGTTGTGTTTTATGTGGTTTACAACAATATAAAATCGCAAAATATTAAAAGCAAGTCAAATATTAGAATTTGCAACCCGTTAAATAATGTAGAAATAAAATTGAATCAAAATTAAAATTGATGTAACAATTTTCGAAATTTGTTAATAAATTTAAGCAAATAATTGTCCGAATTGGCATTAGTTCGAACCGGCGTGTCTCACAGAAATCCTTGCCAAGATATCGTACGTATACAATATGTAACAAAGTATAGCAATTACCAAATTATACACTTCGAGAACTATGCATTCTCGGTAACGAACGTGGTAGTCTCAAGAGAAATTATCATGACCCGAGACTTTATATAGACTATAATGTTGCTAATACGACTATATATTGTAGGTTTCTGGAAGTATTATTGAAAACTTCAAACGTATTAATAGAGCCTATAGTTGAAAGCAAATAAAGCGATTATATTGTAATTAAATATTAGCTAAGAATTGTAATCACGATAGATTTTTATATCGAGAATGCCTCGTCGGTTGAGTGATAGCAAGCACGACTGCCGATCGTTAGGTCCCGGGTACAAATCCTGGATTAGGTACTATTGGATTTTTCTAATTTAGAATTTCCAGTAGTGACTCGTAGTCTAGAATTGTGCCCGGTGTAAGATAATTAATAGGCTCACCACCTATTCAATGGGACTTAAACGAAACTGATGAAACGTGGGAGTGTACCACATTCCTCTGCCTGCCTCTTCGGGGATTACAGGCGTGATGTTACGTTTTGTTACGATATTTTACATCGAATTACATTGAGTGTACATTCTCTCCCTCTTGACCTTTTTATCATTCCACTGTTAGACACGGGTCGTCCTTCGCAGCAAGAGGTTTAAGACCGTAGTCTACCACGCTGGTCAGGTAAGGATTGGCAGACTTCACACGCCATAATGAATTGTTTTTTCAAAAAGTATAAGTAGATTTCTTTTACCGTAGACTTAAATATTATTTATAAATCACGTAATGTCATACAAATTTTACTATTTTTGAGGACTCTGATTCGTATCATCATCATCATCATCACCATCATTATCATCATCGTCAGCCTACTTCCGTCCACTGCTGGACATAGGCCTTTCCAATAGCACGCCACTGAGCTCGATCTTTAACTTGATTCGTATAGTAAATACATATAATATATACCCAATATTGAACTTCTAAGAGTTGGTCCACGTCTAAAAATACCAATAAACGACAACAAGACCTTTCGATTCTTATTGCAGAGGCGTTGTCAGTGTAAGAGGGCAATTTCATTCCGATTCACGCCCTTTTACGTCTAATTTCCTTTTCCTTTCTCTCGATAAGTACAAATTGAATGTGAAGTGGTCAATAAGTGACAAAATCCGTCATAACAATGTGAAAGGTCGTACCGAATTTTATTTCTGATTTAATCGTAATCAAACACACATTTGTGTAGATGTATCTCCTTTTACAGGCTACTTCTTCCTACCGCGAAGCAGATAGGCCTATGTTGTGCTTCAGGTGTTTAATCTTTGTACTTAGATCTAGTTTTCAGTTTTAGTAATATTATGATAGCAAATTGCAGGCTATGCGAGATAGAAAACGGTTATTTTAGTACGATAACAGTTTTTTAATGGCTGTTCGATATTTCTACGAAGTAAATTATGTAATCCGCTGTTAGATTTAACGAGACGAACTAAAACTATAATCTGGGGACATTGTTCCGTTATTCAGGTACTTAAAAAGCTAACGCCACCAACACGAATTAAATTGTCATTATAAATAAAGGAATATACATATTAGGATATCTCCATACATTGCTTGTGATTCATAAAAAACTTTGGGAAACATTTCTTCAGTATACAAAAAATATTGGTATCTAAGCATAATTGAAATGTTTCAGGCAAGCTATATTAATGTAGAAGAAAAAAAATATAAGACTGTAGCAAGTTTTTAAAGTGATTTCTCGTCATAGCGCTTAATAACATGTCAAAGCAAGAAATAGAATTTTGCAGTCTTTAACTAACTTTATAAGCGATTTTTGTATTAACGTGCATAATTCATTTTCCTTCTTTCGTAATTGACTGTTTACGTACTGTATTAATCTTTTTTATCTATTTTCTATTTATTATCTTTTGTAGCTATAGTCAGCTTCAGTGTATATGTACATAAATAAATAGTGCTCTGGGGTCCAAATTCTTGAATATATTCAAGTACTACGAGGTATACCTAGTAAGAGTGATAGCCTAGTGGTTTCGAATTCGGCGTTCTAATTCTGTGGTCCGGAGTACAAATTCTGGCACGCACCTCTTTAAACATTGTTTAAAAAAGTGCGTGCCAGAATTTGTACTAGGTATATTATTGTATTTATATTGTAAATAGCATGGTGGACCATGGCTTCAACCCAATTTATTCCGGGAGGAAATCCGAGCCCAATAGTGGAACGATGAAAATGTTCACAAATCTGATGATGATGGTGATCAAGATAATAATCGAGGTACAATGTATCAATTGTAATTGAAAAGCTGCAATTAACTTTACACGCACAAAATTCTACACATACTAGTATATATACATATAATGTACAGACATACATATATGTATCTATATATTTCAACACGGAAGGAAAGGAAAAAGTTTCTTTGATTAAATATATTGTCTCTTTCGTTTTGGTGCGAACCGAATACATCTATCAAGGCCGACAACTTCACGACCATTGTCACTTGGACGTGTTCTTCCTTAGAACTGTCCATTACTCACCGGATTTCTTATACATTATATATTGAACGACTTGTTATATATTTTGTTATAATATATTGATTTTTTACATATATGTATGTACCATTAAGATCTAGTTTAAATAAAATGTATACACACATATATAGCTTCACACCAGGTGTCTTACAGGGTAGGCAGAGAGCACAATGTGCCAAATATCTCTATCCTGGCAGACCTGTGGTGCCTCTTACACATTAATGTCTTCATAGAATTAAGAAACATATTTATACAATGGACGTAAATGGGTGAATTAGAAGAAGAAACAGGCGTATGTCTTTCTATCAAATTACTGACCTTCTAAACGAAGATCAAGAGTACCACAATTATATTAGAAAACATGACGAGTGGTCAGTTGAAAACCTCAGTCCCTAACCATATATAGCAGTGATATTAAATTAGTATAACTTATAGTAAGTAAACGAATAGCAAAGTACTAAAAACGCGTAAGTAATTTTTTGGGAGATTTTAACTTAGTAATGCCATTACAAGAACGATCACACGCATTCAATCGACCAATCAAAAAGCAGGTAGCTGAAGGAGCCATAATTTTCATAATTACTCACAAAGTATACTTAAGCCGCGTAAGCAAAAGATCGCAGGTCACTTTGCTCTCCTGTAAAGTTGACATTTTTTACTTACGCGCTGTTAGAACTGTACTACGAATATACATATATATATTTATCAATGTATTTACCTGTCAACACTAATAGTACACAGATGCATAATGGATGCGGTGCACAGCAACACGTCCAAGCAGATCCAGGTGAGGCAGTAGACAGCGGGCAGTGGGAAATAGCCTATAACAAAAAATATAGTATAAAACACCAATCTGTTAATCTATTATACATTAATATTCGTTGTATTGAAGCGTAACGTGTAGGATTAAACTTTACGCATGTTACTATGTATGTATGTATATGATTCAATTATACGAGTATAGTGGCTTAGCACGCAATGTTGCTTTGGGATAGCGTGACTAGTTTCGGACTTATCCGAGATCCTTCTTAATAAGCTCCCGCCGATCGCAGTGAAGTCGCAGCGGAGGGGCAGGCGGTATGTTGTATGTTAGGCCACATATAATGTAATGACGTATTAATTCATAAATATTGATTTGATGATGCTGTATTTAAAATTGTAACTCAAGCCTGTAATTCCCAAAGGGGTAGGCGGTGTACACTTTCATGTTACACGTTTACGTCATGTTTATGTTTACGTCACACAATAGAATAGGTGGTGAGCCTGTTACTAGAAATTCTAAATCAGAAAAATCCAATAGCACCCGACCCGGGATTTGAACCCAGGACCTCCCGATCGGCAGTCGCGCTTGCAATCGCTCGACCAACGAGGCAGTCATAAACATTAAAAATAACATTTTCATTAAACCGATAACCCTATACAATTTAATACGATATAACGAATAAAGGCGATTTAACACTACTGTATTCGGCTTCAATGATAAAATGTCCAGAACGACGTTCCGATTAAAGACACTCGATAGTGAAAATTTAATGAACGTTCCACTTCGTGCTAATGGGCCGTTATTACGGACGATTTCTTGATGTTATTTCGCGAATATTTATTTTTAACGCTTTTCTTGTGACATAGTGATATGCAGTAAAATAGTTATTTATAATGTTGCCACACTCAAACCATATAATACGTGTACAAGACTGCGTAGTATATAATATACCTACGTAGTGTATTATCTAATACTTAAATAACGATACCGAATGCTATTCGCGACACCGAAGCAATTTTAAGTCGATGAGATATTGAATAAAATTTTGTATCAAGAAGTCTTTCATAATAATAAATAATATGCTGGCCTTCTAAGCCGCTTTTAAGATTGACGTAGGGATGTACACTAGCGTACAGCACCGATTTCTTGCTTATCTTAAAACGATTCTGATATATTCTCTCTTGATGACTCTGATACCGTCTTGGGAATTTAAAAAATCCATATAGTGTACAGTTGAATATGTACAATATATTGTATTAAGTCATTAAAAATATAGTCAAATTGAGAACTTCTATGTATCACATACAAGTTTAAATATCACTCGCAAACGGTAAAGGAAAACATCGTGAAGAAACCTGCACTCCTCAGAATTTATAAAAAAATTTAAGGTGAAGTCTGCCAACCTGCACTTGGCCAGCGCGGGAAACTATGGTCTTAACCCTCTCATTATAAGAGGAGACCCATGTTCCAACAGTAGAATGATAAATGGGTCGATTTTTAATATTATTATTACATAACACGATGAAATAGAATCATTTAAGAAATGCCGAACTTACATCGACACAAAATTTTGTTTTCATTGAGGTTTATGTGTAACACAGAGTCAATTAAAGACTAACAAAATGATGCTCTCACGGTTTCTTTCCATGCCATACATTTTTCTCAAAGTTTTATGACTATAATGGAATTTTGAGCACATAATGGAAATACGAAACCGGATACTAATGGCCGTTCGGTATTTCACGCCCTTTTTACGAGCGCACCCATAGCACACATAATTTAATTTTGATCTGACCTTAACCCTCATTAGCGGTAGATGATAAACAACTGACTCTGGTCATTCCAACTTAATTCTCAGCAGCAGCGAAGTGTCCCTCGATATTCCTAGGTCCACTTTTAAACAAAAAGTCATTAAAGTAGCCATTTTTCGACATTCATCCCTCATTAGCCAGTTTAGGTAAAAACGGAGGGATTGTTCTTAAGTACAAAAGAGTCATCTATTTTAAAGGCGAGCACATCAAAGTTGTGGCTACTTACGCCTACTTAGTAAGGCGAGATCGGTTTTATGGAGGCTATTTTTAAAAGTTGCACGGAATAAAAAGTATTCTGGAAGCTTCTTCATTACGTCATTATAGCTGTCATAAACTTATAATGTCAGAGTCACTTAGAAGAAGAGTTTTTGTGCTTGCATAATACATCTTATCTTACATCTCTTACATCTCTTAGGTATTTATGATATTCGTTTTTGTATTCAACTATTCTTGTAAATTTATATAGCGAGTGATGTACACAAATACTTAAAAAATTTCATCGAAGTCGTTAGGGATTTCTTAACATCTGATAGGAAAATAATTTCATAATGAAGACCTCACAATATACGACGGTCACTGAAAACCATTTATATCTAAACTTGAGATGTATTGTGGGGCTCTGTAAAACTCGTTTAGGGTTTTAAATGCTTTCGATTACTGACACGTGATGTAGACATCAGTGCACTGTAGAGAGTACTTCTGATTTAATTTACTTTAAGAATCTTTTTAAGTCCAACTTTTTATGTACTGTGAATATCTATGACAATTGTGAAAAAAAAAACAGTCTGAAGCAATGGGCAAAAAGCGATTTTATAAGCAGTTCTGTTCACAGCAAGCATTTCTAGATTTCTGTTATCTGCTGGACACGACTTTCATACTGATAGAGTTATTCTACTATTTAAGTCAAATTAAATATTAATTAAGCAGTTATAGTCCTGTGGTATTCAGCCTCTCACTCCTGGAGTGCTGGGTTCATATCCATCGCTTGCACCTCTTTACAAAAGTGCGTTATTAAGTTTAGATCATATTTTACTCATAACTCATAAAACACACATATTTAATCATAATGTAACGTTTTTCAAAAAATAGACTTTTTTCATTTTCTGATATAAAACTTAATCTTATTCTAGTAACAAGTACACAGAATCGAGAATCGCTAAACTTACGATCGACATAAGCGTCAAGAGACGTTGAATATTCAACGCTCTTAGCCGACGGATGGCGGGAATGGTCATACTTCAGACGAAGCTGACGACTAATTAAAATACAATGATAAAATTAACGACAGTCACTCGATTTTATTATAAGTGTTCTGCTAAATGGACACTTGCTAAGCTACTTCTTGTTAGTTTAATCCTCCCAGCCACTTACGTACTAGGCTGTTGAAATACAGAACTAAAGCCTATTAATATCGGAGTATAGGCCCTAGGATTATAGACCGTAATTAGGACCTGTTTGTAGGATACCCGATTAAAACTTTCATCTTTACAATAAAAAATTAGTCTTTAATAAAAATGTACACGCTTAATTTACTAATATCATCTAAAGAGTTAAGAAAACATCGTGGGCGTGTTGTGAAAGTAAATGAGCTCGTAAAATTCAACGGTAAAGCATTGGGTCCATCAGGATTATAATATTAAATCATTTCGTTTAAAACGTTCGACGAAGCTTCAGAATTTTGCTATCCGTACATAAAATGTAAGGTACGCAAAAAGAGTGGATACCTACGTCATTTATGCATCGCACGTTCGCGAAATTGAGTGACGTAGTGTACAGGCTACCGGATGGAATGAAATTATATCCGTTCCATTTTTGGTTCCTGCGCCACAGTTGTGTCGTCATTTTATCTTTATTGGTTTCTACGCCACAGTTGTGTTTTCATATTATCGAGTTCCTGCGCCATAGCTATGCCTCCATATGTACTATCATTTCTGATTTCCACGCCACAGTTTTGTCTTCATATTATAATTACTAAATTTATAATTATATATTTATCCCGTATTATTTTATACGGATATGTCACATATTAATAATTATATTTAATATATGTATAATTGTATATACATAAAATATTTGTTTTACAGTTGTTATAACTAAGATGATTAGGTGCCTAACTCAATTACTCATCATCACCTGAGTTGATTGGTAGAAAATGCCACTTGGCATTAAGTCCGGCTTTTATTACCAACAATAAAAGCTAAATAAATAAATAAAATAAAATATTATTCTATACTGTATCGCAAATAGGAACTGGTTGAGTGGCGCTCACTGTAGATTACCCGATTACACAAATACCTGGCTACCATATTGTTTGCAATGATATAGGATTCAAGCCCAATCAGTAGATGAGCTTTCAGCTTCGATACTATATTGCTTATGGAAAACCCGAGATCAGTATCGGATAACAGGTTTGTGCCGCATAATAAACATATAGTTGCAATGTCGATAACTATCGTTTCATTTATTAATCGTTTATTCCTCCAGCCTTTCCTATACCTATACTTTCATGATCATTCAAAAATTATTCATTGGTTCGTACATACGTATATGTGTGACGAGAATACATTACATTGTTGATGTGTTATTAAAACATCTGTTCTCCTAATAGTAAGAATAGAAATAATAAAGCGACCTACAACAGTACATTGAAGTACATGAAGACTTAATTGCCGATTTTATTCGAATAGACCTCTTTACGTTCATTCTTGTTATGGGCAGAGAGTGTGTGAGAAGGTAAGCTCCAACAGATAAATATGTTTACGTGGTTACATTTTAATCAACTTTTCAATTAATGTAGCCCCTAGCTTACGTGAGCTGAAGTCTGGGCGATAAATAAATTGCATCCGTGGTCATTTTATCTACATACTTTTCAGATTTTAAGAGTCAGTCAAATTTTCAGAGTGGCTTGGCACATCGCTAATGTTCTATTTTAATTTTTATTCTATTTTAATTGTTGATTTGTTTGCAGTTATTAGCCGAAAACAGGGCGTGATGATGCTCATTGGTCGAGGTCTATGTCCAGACATTACTGGCTGACTGAAATAGGCTAACGATTATGATAATAAGACTATTAAAAGGTTTATTTTTATATAAGTTCATAGTTCTATATGTATGTCAGTTTATGTGTTCATATTATATGTGTTCAGGTGTTACATGTGTTACAGAGACGGAAACTATACCAGAAAATAAACAAAAACTTTTAGCGAAAATACAACTATGCAGCTATTTATGTTCGTAGTGTGTTAATACAGTTTGGGAGGAGTTATAGGGGATTCAATAGACGATTTACCAACTTACCTCTGAATGGTAGCGATACTACTGAGCTGAGGTTAAATATACAGTATAATTATGTAAAATATAACCGGGTATGTTTATATTAGTGCTTTCAAATTATGACGTACACTTAAATATCAAAGCTCTGATGGTGAAGGAGAACATGGTGAGGAAAACTACATATCGTTGAGGCTTGCAAAATGTTATCTGAGACGTGTACAGTCTGTTAAGCCACAGTTGGTTGGCGCGACAGGCTTCAGTTTTAACCCGTCTCATTCTAGGAAACTACCGATATCCAACATCGGATATTGGAAAATAAAGTAGTTAATAATGACGACAATGATAGTAATGGTATTAGAATATATAAAAAAACGTTTAACAGTCTGCATTGGTCTCGACTCTTTATTGATGTGTGTTGTTGTTTGTCTTTGAAGGGTCAGTTAAAAAAAAATACTATACGAGTAAGATGGTACATTTAGGGAAAAAAGTTTGATTTTATGAGTATATGCTCAAAGACTAGTATACCTTTCCATGCCTATATAATGTTCAAGTGTGAAAGCATGTCTTTTAGCTTTATCGACACTGACAGATTTTTTAATAATTTTGTTATCATAAAACGAAAAATATAAGGGAAGAGCAAGGCCGAGAAAAACTTATTTGAATCGCGTATAGAATGATTTGAATAAGAATCGCATCGAATTTCAAATTTAACTTTATTGTTCCAAATTTGAATTTTTTACTCTTTCAATGCAACTTTCTTCTTTTTAAATTTAAATGTTAAATAATAATAAATACATATTAAATTTTTATATTACGAAACATATATACCATTCATATGTACATACATACATGTATATATTTACTTATTTTTAACTTTTTTTTTCTATTTAAGCCTTTATATTGGTTTTCTCTTTCTCCGTCCTCTTTATGTTGCTTCATAATGGTCATGATTTTGATGCTACTGGCAAAAAATTTTATGCTAAGCAGTTCTATTTACAGTAAGCGGCTTTACATCATTAAATTAGCACTAGCTTCCCCACATCTAAGCTTTTAAGATCTAGTTATGACACAGTGAAATTTCATATTCTCTTATATATACCTCTATAGTCATTCGCTCTTTAACAACCGATAAACAAAAGGCGGAAAATCAGCCACGGGAGCGATCATCTATCAGCGTTTCCCCTTAATTGTCAGCGCAACATGGAATAATTAAATAATTACAGGTAAGCCTTTCTTGAAAACAATACGTTTATATTATTAAACACATTTGAGTATTAAAATATTTTCACTTACGTATAATACCTACTTTAATATTTAAAGTATTAAATATATGCTTAAATATTATATGAGTGTGTTTATACTCGTATACTCTTCGCAGTGATAGAATAGTTTTAGAACTATATAAGCTTTTATATCACATAAATTTTATTACGTGAGATTGATTGATATGATTTGATTTAAATTTTATAATATTTTTAGAGCATTTAGATGATGGCTTGTCTGAAAAATGTGTTTTGTATATTTATTTATGTTTGTAACAAAGACGTTGCATATTATTGTATGCTTTTTCGTTTCAGAAGTCAAGCATAATTAGTTGTTTAAGATAATTTCAAAGTAATCTAAAAATTTCCAAATTATTTTTTTAAACTCGTGAAAAGCCAATCTAGTTTTATAATAAATATACAGACTTTCCTTTGCTTAGAATTAGACGGTCGGTCTAATATGTTTTTACATTGATTAATAATTTTATTACTTATGATGATCTAAATGGTCCATTTATTCTCATTATGTTTTTCCGGAAGGACGACTTACGACGGGCCTTCTGAGACCTGTCACTCCGAAAGATCGCCACCTACGCCTAAGATAGTATATAACTTTAGGATAGGACATAACTTTAATTAGCTGAAACTATTATAAGCAGACACCGCATTATAAATGGGTGTCTGGGACTAAGTCCCACATCAATCTACTTCTGAACATGACGAATACAGATTAGTAAACTCTAAGTATTTAATTAATTGATATAAAACAGGTGACGTCAGCTAATTTAAGTTGTCTTGTTATTTAATCTATATCACCAGCGGATACTCCGACTACTAAACGTAGGCCTTTCGCAAGACAAAGCATAGCCGTACATTGTCTAATTGTGTAGAAACAAATCTTTTTATAAATACTTACATTTTGCATCTATCTTCTGTTTTCTACTGTACTGAAAACAGCAGTTCAAACGACTCGTTTTTAGCAGAAACTGTCACAGCCGTGCCCCTGATGAAAGATTTTAAATATCCATCTTCTAGTCCATTTTATTTGCAAAAGGAGATGCTACCGTTTCCGTGTAAAATCAGGTGGAAATTTAATTCTTCACAATACAAACGGATCGATTTGCAATTAAATTTTCCAAGGCCTGCAGATAAATGGGACTTAGAAAGTATATTGCCATAGACCCAACTCGTTACTCAAGTTCTAATTGTATATACACCGCTACCTTTTGGGACGGCACACATTTTAACGAATTGAAACAATAAAATCTAAAAAGCATTAATTGTTCTATTTTCAAAATGTATCTTGTTCTATTTTCAAAGTTTCAGGGAAAGGGCTTACTATCCATCGTCAGCCTGTATCAGTTTATTACTGAAGGTAGTTTTTTGCAGCTTTTCGCAGGTCGTCATCTCATTCGCTCGGAGGGCGCCCTACGTTTGGGAACCCTCGTTCTCTACTGCAGTAACCTGTTAGTTAAAACGATTGGTGGTTCTTTACAAATATATTGTGGACTATCCAGATACACTTAACATTACAAATTATTTTAACTATACCGTTAACTTTGGTGATTTAGATAATTGTTATTAAGAGAATTTCCAGCATAGATCGTTTTATCGTACGCTGAGTCACTTTACACTGAAAGTATAGTCATAATACGACTGTCTTGTTTTCAGCACTACATGTTATAAGTACCTAAAAAGAACTGGTGACAATTTTGCTTCTCATACATTGTGGTATTCATGTCGACATGGTTTACTCAGGTAAAGCTGTTAGGCAAAATGCTGTTATGTAAAATGGTAAAACTAAGCCTTAGTTGACCTTATTCTAGTCCCTTTACGATAAACTTTATATTTAACTAGCCTTTTGGTTTTTTTTCAACCCTTTCATCGTTGGACACAGGTCTCTCAGAATGAGAGTTATCCAGTGCTTACAATGTCCCAAAATATAATTTATAAAACTACACTTACACCTTTCTATACACGAGTACATATTGTATCCTATATACATATTTATTTAAGGCACGGCTAGATCATCAAGACACACACAAACACGCACTATGATAAATACGGTTTTAGACTAAAATGTTTGGAGCGTAGTTATGCATGAAATATGGGGACAAACAATCTTTACCAGGCTGGCGAGCCCAGCATCTTCAGATTCAAGGCCAAATAATAAATAACATGTAAATAATATTTGATTTTTATGTGAAGTCAGCCAACCCGCACTTGGCCGGCCGTGGCAGTCTATGGTCTTAACCTTGTCACTCTGAGACACCCGTTTTTAATAATGGAACAACAAAAAAAGGCTCTGAACTGAAATATGAAAATAAATAATTATGTATTACAGTAGGTATAGCAAATATTCAATCAAAAATCATCCCCAAATTTATTTTACTAAATATTCACGAGGTAATATTTTTAAGGGTACGATATTCGATATAAGGGATGAGATAACATTATTATTATAGGCCAACAGTAAAATCAATCTCATGATGAAATATAAGGAGTCCCTCGGCTAATTCAGCAAACCCTTAGGCCAATCATCGTTCACCTGAACTGGAATTGAGTTAGCGATTGTTACGATCTTCCCTAATAAAGTTATTTAAGCGTTCATTAGAAATTTGATTGTCTTTACAAGTCGAAACAAGGTTACGGTGCGTTGAGTTTGAGATTCAATAGATAAATACTACGTAATACATTGTTTGTTTCATGAACCACTTGTTTCACCGCCCGTGAGTGACACGTGCGATGGAAACAGAATATTTTATATTGATAGCGCATATTTTATCTTTTTCATATAGGTACTTGATACATTATATATTTGTAAGATGTAACATATAACACAATATCTCGTAATATTACATTGTGATATTGTAATATTACGTTGGATTCCAGGATCTGAATGCAGTGGCAACGATTAGAAAATGATTAGAGGTCTCGCAGTGTATAAGGATAAGGAAAAAGGAATTAAACCTCCTTAAGCTTCGCTACTGTTTGACCGAACGTCTTAAAATATGGTAGAAACGTGAAGGTTTTCTAATTGAAATATTAATAACTTGCTACATTGTTATAAAAAAGGTGAAAGATGCAATTATTATGTTCCGTGAATTTAATATTTCAATGTATTTGGTTGCTTTACTTCAGTACTAGATGACGTACATACACGGACGGACGAACATACTCTGCTCTTAAGTAGGTACAGAGCATTTTCTAATTGGACAAGTGATGTCATCAAAAACAAGAAAGTATTTGTCAGCATTGGGATAAGATATCTATTGTTTCAATATTGGAGACAAATATTTATGTATATACTAGTGACGTCAGTAACGTAACGTAAAGTAACGTCAGCTGAGCCCTGCAAGCAGTGTTTTTAGAATGGGGTATATGCTCCCTTGCGGGCGCTGGAGACTTTCAGGGAGCGGTATAGTATCATAATATAAGTAAGGACGTTACTTTTGACTCTTAAAAAGGATAAGAATTACCTGAAACAGTAGATATGTTGAAAATAAAATTATTTCGGGAGGGGGGGAGGCTACAAAGTAACTTATTCTCAAAGTGGATAATAGACAAAATAACTGAGAAGCGATGTGCTAGAATTATGTAAATTAATAAATGTAATGTTCCTTAGTGTTTGTTTATTACAATCACGAAATGAACACATGTCTATTATGATATGTGGGTAAAAAGACATTAATTTAATATACTAAGTGGCAGTGACGATTATTTTTCTATGTGGTTTTCCGGTGCGATTATCCCTAGAGGAAGATTTGTGTAATAAGTACATGTTTGTATCCGATCGGATCTGATCGGAAATATTGACAATATTTTCCGCTCTGTGAATAAGACTGAAGGTCATGGCTCATTTCATTGATATAAGTGCCAGTGAATGTTCTGTTCTTTGAATTGTACTTGACATCCGGCCACAGACCGATACTTAAAACTTAAGAATCGTCGAATATATATATTAAAGCTTTCTTATACTTAACGGAATGAACATCTATGTATGTCATTATAGATGTATATCGAACTTTGATAAGACTTGAATAAAACAAAACAAAACATAGGTTTCTGGGTTTTAAATCGCCTCAGTTAAAAAGCTGTTACAGTAAGAGAGTTGTTACAGTAAGAAGAGACATTTACCTACTAATTAATAACATAACGCAAAAAATTGTATATTAATCAGTAAACTTTTGAGGAAATTTCAAGTTAAATAATAATATAATAAAGAAATTAATTACGGAACCGACATCAAAACGCCAAAGGCCAAGAAAAGGGACCTAAAATGTTAATTCGAAGATCTTAAGCAGATGGAATCAGGAGCTCGGAAGGAATAGCAAAAGACGAGATACTTAACGAAACGTTTTGAACAAAGTGAAACCCACAAAGTGTTTTAAAGCTGGAGAAACAAACAACAACAATGTAAAAGCTTTAACGGAACTCCGCTATCTTTTTACTTCACCAACTGTAACTGTTTAAATAAGCGCTGCAACCAAAAATGTACACCTTTTTCTGTTCAATCTAACTCCCGAGTACGCTTCTCAAACTTCTCGACCAGGTAGCCTTAAACGAGTTAACTGCTGCCCAACTCCTCTGTCGAGTATTAGTGAATCACTAACTAGATTAAGAGCACCGGAATGTACGAGGTCTCCAATACCATACGAGAGTGATTTTGGATTTTGTGTTTCAATCTCAAAAAATGTCTCTATAACTGAAAATAGTTTTGCTTTAAATTAAATTTCTGTACAAAACCTAAGATGCCTGTAATGTGTTTATTATATTTTTTAATTAAGATCTGTAACATGGAAATACATTAAAATAGGGTTCGTGTTAATATAACAGAGGTAGGTGTACAGGATTTTATTAACCATACGAAAATATCATTGATATTATTGTTGTCATACAAAAACATACAGGTATCTAAGCACTTAACTTGTTAACTTGAAGTTCCTAGTAGTAGCTCCGAGTCTATATATGGACCTAGTGTAGGGCAACACGCCCGTAATAAGTGAATAGTGGTCCATACATACATTCGTTATATTATTCGTTTCATACACTAGTTATATTATACTCCTCTCCATATCCCTACGGGAAAATAAAGGCGTGATTTTTCGTTAAAAATAACGACAGGAATTAATTCACTTAAAAAAGGACAATTCGCTTTCAAAACATAAACCAATTTTTATTATAGCGGCTACCGAAATTTCACCAACAAACACCATATTGTTTAAGAGCGTTTATTTCAATGTTTTAGCTATTTACCTCGCCAGCGAACTTACCTTTTCCACTGGCACAGAGTAAACTAATTAAAAACAACTCTCAAGTAATTTGTCAAACACGACGCGAAGTTATTTTTGCTTGTTGACACTTTGTAGTTGGTAAAGGGAAATCGCTTTCTTCCACCAGCATACCTGACTAGTCGTTAGTAATAAGCGAAAAACAATAAAATTGGTTTTGTTGTGAGAAGAAAAAGCTTGTCGCCCTTGTAAATAATGGTTTGTGTTGGGCGGACGCCTCATCCTAAATATATATCTTGAGTAGCACTGCAAAGGCTGCTCTCGAGCGCTTTATTTCTTGAGAGACCGAGAGTTATTTTAAAATATCTTTTCTTCGTACGCCTGCCTTCTAAATAAAAACATCAAAGCTCTGTTGTTGTACAGAAACATGATTTAAGTAGATAAAAGCAATTTAAAGTATTCAACAAATTAGTAACTTAACTTAAAACTGATTTATTTGTAAATTTTCTGTTGTCCTCAATGATTATCTGTAAGCTTCCTTCATGCACTGGCAACAATATTCCTGTCTGATGTATTAATATAATTTTCCTTTTAAAATCATTACTTAGGTAACCAAGGATTATAGTTTCAAAGGCCTTTACGGTCTCGGTATGTTTGTCCATCTCTGGGTTTCCTAGAATAATCTCTTTCTAAGTAAATTCGTTTCTCTTACACGATAAAGCAAGTTAGCTAAAATATTATAACTAATTCTGTTGACAGACAGCTTGTTTTAAACTTTCAGCGTCTAACCCGTCTGTTGGACTTATTTGATTTTCAGTTTTATTACTTCGTTAGAAAATGTTGAATATTATTAAAAGTATTATCATTACAAGGAATGAACAAGTTGAAAACTGTAAATATTCTAAAATTTTTGGTCTTTTATTATTGCCAAAGATCTTAATGAGATCATGTACTAAAGGCAATCTTAGTTATTCAAATTTTTTCTATCAAACGGCAACTTAAGGCTGATTATTACGCCTCAAGAAGAAATAGGATATATCGAGATGTATGTGTTTTGCGGGTGGTAATTATTGAAACTTTAACAAATATACATACATCGATCCACATACATTACATTTAAATATGTATCCACATAAAATTAAATTCGAAAGTAGGAAATATACTCTTGCAAAAAAAATATTGCTCGGTCAATACATAAATAGACAAGTAATCTTACCTCTAACCAGTGTCAGTATTCCCAGCGGCATCACCAATACCGCTACCAATAGATCCGTTATCGCGAGCGACATCAGGAAATAGTTGGTCACATTCTGCAACCTTCTCTCCAAGTATATAGCAAGACACACCAACACATTTCCAGCTGCTGTGCACACAACTAACACTAACGCAACAAGTGCCCACCAATTATTATAATTATCTTCTTCGACATAAACAGCAACATTACTCTCTGTATCATTATTGAGCTCAGTCGAATTATCATTTCTTATCGTATAATTGACCACAACATCCCAGGTATTGTAATCATTCGCTCCCCATACGCTTACTAAAGTGGTTCCAAGGGTGTCTTGCTCATTCATTGTTGGAAGTTTTGCGTTGAGGTTCGGTGTCGTCCAATTTCATCTTTGTTTCTAGGGCGTTCATCTTATTTCGTAAATGTGATAGACAGTAGTCGGCGGATCCATTTTAATGCTCATTTTAGCTTTTTCGTCGCAATTTTATTTAACATCTGTAACAAACAGAAACGGATAAATTAAAACATGCAATACTATTTTCCAGATGAATAATTTTAAAATTGAGCGAAAGGACTTTGTCGTAGTTTTTGATATTATACCTACCGCTTTTTGGTTGCAAAGAATTTTATGACCAAGTAAATTGTTTTGCAATCCTAAGATGCTATGGCTTTTTCTTGTAGACTTATTTAATGTATTAAAAATTTGTTATGGAACTATTATAACAAAATTTAATGAAACAAATGCTGTATACACTTCCAAACAAATAATGACATATCCAATGTGTACATCTAAAACGTTTGCAGAGTAAGATTTACCTAGTGAAATACGTTTGATCAGCGTAACGAAATTTATCAGAACGTTTATCCGTTCAGTTGAACTCTATACAAATTCAAATTCAGCTGTTTCATTTTGATTGGCTTTGCTCAAGGCGGATTCAAATCCAATCTCTGCATAATAGCTGGAACATCGTTTATACCAATATAAGGGCAAACGAATAAATGTTTTCTAATGCGGACGATCAAAATTGCGAAGCTGGAATCAGGGCCTTTTGCGGATTTCGAGGATACTGTAAATGTTTTATTTATTTTTTATAAATGGCAGTATGTTTGCATTCGGTTTTCAATTAAATTCTGTTATGGAAATTTGGCAGTCTGTATATTGTACAAATAGTTTGGTAATTATATATGTTCGATATTGTAATAATTTCAACACTTATCTAAATCTGCAAGTGTGAAAATACGGAGATACAATTAATTATTGATAACAAATTAAAAACAGCACGGTATAATTAATCACCACGTCTATTAAACATGTGTTATAATTAGTTTTCGCATTTAGTCATTTTAATTATTATTCTTATGTGACACACGAGTATATGTATATCTCGATAATTTGACTTTTGCTTCGATACTACTATAAATTTTCACACGAATATCTATTTTCTTAGGTTCCTGAAAGCAAATCGATCTAAGAACAAATAGCCCATTCCATTCAAATCAGTTTTAAACCGTTTCCACTACCATATTTCACGGGCAACGATCACAGACGAGATAAGGCGTTCACGGAAATAACGACTGTAAATTATTTGGAAGCTCCTACTTGAACTTGCGAGAATCGCGTCCAAGTTAAATATAGCCTTTAGTGGAAGACAAAGTCGCTGTTACTTGTGTTTGATCGATTGACGTTGCTTAAAGATATAAAAATGTGTACTTTTAGTTAGTGGACTTTTTCTTTGGAAATAAGGTTCGTTAAAGTAGGCTAGGTACAGAAAAGTTTGATCAGTAAATTGAATTAGAATTTCAAAGGTAACGGATCTGCTTTCGATAAAGATAAAATCTGCTGTAAAGCAGTTTCAAATATAAACATGTTATAAACTTAAGGATCACAACGATCTAATATCAAAATAATACTTGAAAAATAATTAGTAATAATGATCATATTATATTTATTATCACAAAAATCTATTTACAGCGCTTTAGTCTATAAAAAAATAATAATCGACCCATAGTCATTCCACTGTTGGAATATGGGTCTCCTCTCATATTGAGAGGGTTAAGGCCATA
>DWME01000833.1:0-29280 GCA_018244795.1 Parelbella ahira ahira
CATGTTTGACTAGAATAAATGAATGTTGAGCATAAAATTAAAATTTTGATGACCATCTTTTAGGTCTCCTTTTTTTTTCATTTTTATCTGTGCATTAACGATTTTAATAAATAAAGTACTGTCTATATAAAATTTTAATAATCATACACACTGGCTTTTGATGTTTCAACTTATTTCTTAATGAAAAATTCCAAATTAAAGAAATGCGAAAAAAGTTTGCTCTCATTTTTAAACAAAGAGGAAAATACGTTTTTTAATTAGACTGCGGTGTAAAGCTACGAGAAAAAGCACCCCATTTTTCAAACTTGGAATTTTTAAGCAACCCCTAACCGTTACCCAAGTAATTAATATTTGTGTGTGAAGATTGTAGTACCGATTATTCTATTGTAGTCGAACATTTCAATACAAAAAAGAAGAAAAACTGAAAAAAGAAGAAAAACGTTACTATCTTGGGCCTAGCTGAAAAACCAGTATACTTGATTCTATGAAAATCAAAATTTGACCCCAAGCATGAATAGAACTTGTTGATATTTAAATGAAAGCGATTGACCTTTAAACAAGGGTCGAGGTCAACCAGATCGGTCTCGTTGGTTTAGTTCATTTCTGTCTAGTGCTCGATACAATGACCGAGTATATTCCGGTCTACTTCTTTTATCAAAGTTCTTGAATCACGAAACCTAGAAATACCTGTATGAAATATTTTGTATTTACCGTAAGTACGAGTAAATATAATGCGCGCTTGCCCACAATCATCTGCGGCGCATGCTATGACGTACCGTTAAAAGTCCATTTAAAATAGCATTAGTAACGATTTATACCTCTGAATCTACAGTGGAACCGTATTACGGAGTATGTCCAGTAGTGGAGACGCAATAAAGATTGCAGATGTTTATAATTTCCAAAAATTACAACATGACAGTGAAACTTCTGCTTCTCATTTTAAATGTTTCTGCTGCATTTAGAACTCAATGTGGCATAATAACAGTAATAATAAATCTTTTAGCTGCACTAATGGCCGCTCGGTCATGTTGAACTTTGTGAAATAGGGGCACAAACGTAAAAACCGTTGAGAAACGACACTGAGGCAACTGACTGGCGACACTGTGGTGTAATTCTACCTTCCTATTCATAAGCTTTCAATAGCGTTAAGACTATTACATTTTCTGTTTCATTCGCTTTTATCGATTGCGTTGATGTAACAGAAAAGGATAAAACATTCACACGCTAAGTTTTGTTATAAACTTTTGTAGAATAATGTATCCCCAATGATAGGCGCACGCTGTTTTTAATGACAGTCAACGTCCCAGACTAGTTAGACAAAAATTAATGAACCAGATATTTGCGATTCGAAAGTAGGGAAAAAAGAAAGAGAATACTCTCCTTTCAATGATTAGTTGTTTGATTGTGAATACAACACGGTGGTAATTGAAGTAAGCAACATAACACAAACTAACAATTGACCTTTTGCCATTCTTACAAAAATTAGATTATTTCTAAATAAACTCAACATTAATACGTACCTCAAATCTGCAAACACGACCTTAACAAGCGCAGAAATGATTAGATAATCATTTCCTAAAGTTTCGTCATTTGAATTGACGGGTTGCCAAGAAATGTTAAGTCAAGGCTATCAATATCAAACAAGTTGTGATTACAGTCACTGCTGACTGATGGAGTCCGTGAAAGCTCCACAACGTCACGGACAGACAAGCCATTACCTAAGCTTGGTTCCAACGCGCTCATTACTAACTGGTAATTCTCCACAATTATCAGAACTTCTGCCTTCGCCCTGCCATCTGTCACAATCTGAACGAAATAAAACATCGTAAGTTCGTGATCACGATGCCCTACTTTTCTTTGTCTAATCTACTTTGCTTCCAAACCCAAGGTTTGCACTCGCAAATTGAGTTATTAGAAGTGTACCAGTTATGTTCATGTAGAAAAAGAAACCTTACACTCAATAATGCACCTATAAAGTAACAGATGCAAGTAAATTGTGTGCCAATTTAAGGTTTATTAAAAAATATTGTCATAACAATTACAAAACAGCTCATTTGTGAAATATAAACATTTCAGGACATTTTCACAATTGCATGTGGTAATCTGCTATTTAAACATTTTATACCCTATCGATGCTTTAGAATCTATAAACATTTTCGTTGAAAGCCGATTTTTAATTCAATTTCATTTTTGGTCTATTTCTCTCATGGAATATCATGGCGTTGTTACAAAATACCGGACGGTTATATCGGATTAACTTTTTAATACGGTTTACAAATTTTCCACTTTAATGCTATAAGAATAAAGGCTGTTATTGCGTGATAATAAAACGTATTTGTTTTGTTACGACGATATTGCACCTGATGCCAGCCACGTAGCTAGCTATAAAGCTTAGCGCAATACATTTTGCTAATTGTTTTTTATATGTGCAGGGAATTTTACATTTCTTTATTTGCCTAGCGAAGTGACTGGGAATTTGCTAAATTTACTCAAGAGTCTATGGCCATAGTTAAAGGAATCCTGGAGATTAGTGGAAAAATGTATCCCATTACTTCATTACACTCGATATTATACCTGATTCCAGGGAACAGTTTGTTTAATCGCGCCTAAGTGTTACACATTACTGTTAAAAAGGAATTCTGTGAATAAAGATAGAACGTAAAACTATTCTTCTGTTCTAATATAAGCAGGTTTCCTTCAACGAGAATAATACTACATAGAAAGGTACACTAGTAATAAACTCAAATTAATCTTTACTTATTTATGTCAATAAGCAATTTTGTTATCAAACTTCCATAACGCTTAGGCCCCTTAACTTCATGTGAATAAAAAGAATATTCAAACATAAAAAATACGTTCAGGTTAATATATTTGTAATAGAAAAAACCTATCCGCGAGACAAGATGTGTAATAAAAAAAAATATTATATGTCATATAATATTTAAATAATGAAGCAATCTAGGAATGCTAACCACAGACTATAAACTGCAAAGAAATGTATGCCAATGCCCAGTGCACCGCACGCGCCGTCGATAACGGGACGGCTTGGGGCTACCACAGAGGTTTAAAGTCAATACATTCAGGTTTTATAGGTCTCTATGCAGAGATCATCCTTTAAATCGCAAACTCGCAACTTTAACTCGCAAACCGCTTTAGCTAGAGTATGTTCTTTCTTTCGTTTTTATATTTGAAACGTCAGAAAGAACAAAACAATGAATTATTAATTGTACTAGGCGCTTATATAACGTAGTCGTTAGCATTATATTGTCGTTTGACATCAGTTATATTAGTAAATAAAATTTAACGTGCTCCTAAAATATTCTGCACTAAAATATATCACGCCTTTATTTTCCCGAAGGGATTGGGGCGGACAGTGTAGTATTGCCGCTTTTCATCAGCTACGTGGAGTATGGCGCGAACTTATTACCATATTCCAGGCACAAATGCACACTCCAAGCTACGATTAAGACTTTCAAGGGAGTATAACCTTTCACTCACCATTTACCTTTGCAACCACTAGACTAAATGTTGAATATGAAGCTTAGAAACAGACTAACTAGTTAGTCCTTTTAAAAATATTTTTATTACTAGTGCCGTCCAAAACGAAGTCAAGGTACGAAATACAATAGAAGGCAACATTATGAAAAGCGACTACTTCGATACTTAATGAACACATTACAATGAACACTCCGTCTGCCGCCGGACAGGTCAGTCGTTGCAATCGTTTGACTCCAATAATTGCCGATTCGTTACTCCATAATGACTTTATCAGCAGGACGTATGTAGGTTGCAACTATTAGCGGATTTTTCACGAGTTTGCTGTAATCTAATTATGTATTTCAAAATTGTTTATCGTATCCGATAGTTTGGGCGAACAGAAAAAATGGCAGGTGGAAACACAAAATGGCGATTCTTGAAGGATGTCCGCGCTGAAGGACACCATTCATTTATTTAAAAAACAGGAGAGCTTCTAGCTGATGAGCGAGTCAAAAGACTCCCAAATCAGCTTGCGAGTATGAAAGAGTGCTGAATAGGTATAGGAGACGCACTGCAGCTCTTAATGATACCTACAGATATTTGACGTTTGATATTTCGTCTATCCCGTAAGGACATTGGCGTGACGATATAACAATAAAAATAATTCAATAACCTTTTTGTTTCTGCCCAGGCACGTGCGTGATACGTGTCAGCATATTATATTATTGTGTTATATTACGTTGACATGCGAAGTTTTTAATTAGAACATTGTCACTAATTAAATTATGTCTGTGGTTATGTGTAGTTTCTTTATTATATATACTATTTTTATTTATCATTTACGGGTTCGTTCTAATTGCTGCTAACACATTGTAAACCCTGTCAGTACTGCAACCTTGGTCCCTGTCATTAGGTGACCTGACTGTTCTTTGCCAGACAACCTAATACCGCGTTGGTGGGTATGAGATGTTGTCTTCTTCAAAGAATAATTTAAAAAAAATAAAGACCATATTTATCCTTTCCATCAGCTTCATCATTATTTTTATCTGTTGGAGAGAACGAAATATTTTTGTTTTTGTCTTTCTTTTATCTTTCATTGTTTATTTGCAATTTTTCCTTCTTATCTTGAATAAGCGATAAGTGAATCACAAAAATATCCTATTATCCTTAAGATGTCAATAGATAACTACTAACACATTCTATTCCCCTGACATTTCATATAAAAATATTTCGCGGTACGAAACGTTTGGGCTCCCAATCAGCGAAGCCTAGAAGCTTTAAGCTAAAACCGCGACTCTGATCAAGGAGAACTGGTGCCCAGTGTAGAATTAATGTGTTAGAGCATGCAGGTTTATTGACTATGACTCAGCCGTTGGGGCCAAGTATCGACCAAACAGCGCTATGGGTCTCGATATCCGTGTGATAGACAGGTATTTTTAGACCATAAGTAAATACTACAGCTACATTCGGTTAATTTTTGAAAATTAAAATTATAAATATATTGTTTTCTTTTCCAGTAAAAAATATGGTATACAGACAAATGGTCGACCTGATTGTAAGTGATCAACGTCGCCTAAGCATATGCCTACTGAGGTACTGCCACGAATACATACAATACTTACGAAGTTTTTGTTATGTATTATAAAATGTATGTGTAAACGTTGAATGATATCCAAAATATGAGTGTTGCTGAAGCCCCCACATAATTATACACTAGTAGGACCTCATATACCAAGAGATAATGGTATTTGGTCACTATTACTGCTATGAGTTTAATCCGCTATCCTTGTATCTTGGCGTTGATCAGTATTAACAGGGGTAAAGATCAGTATTAAAGGAGAGTGTTTTTATGAATTTGTTAATGTAAGTATTAGGTAGTCAAAGCATAAAGTCACATCAAATGTCATTTTCATTTGACGAAGAACCCTGTTATCTGTAAGTTAAATCGCTTCCCCATAGGTCAAAAACTTTCGTTTCGTGTATCAAATAGTCGCTATAAATATAAATACTTATATTATTCACAATAATTCCTCGATTCCTAGACATTTTTCAATAATATTTATTTATTATTCCATTAACATCCATCATAACGTTTTATGTGCCGCCGCCGTCTCATGGGTCTCCACCTCATGCAATTTTCATTCATGTCATAAATTTTAATAACTGGGTCGCCATACACAAAGCCATACATTATATGCTCTTGACATATTTAGGTTCAGTTCTCATTTGATAATAATGAAACTGCGGTATCAAGTTCGAATCCTGGCACGGTCGTCTAATTGCAATAAATTGCGTGCGTTTTTAAGATTATATATATGTATGTGATATTTAAACTGTAATATTGAAGATAAACATCGTGATGAAACTTTTACAACTTAGGGTTCAGCAGGTTCTCCAAGGTTTGTGAACTCTACCTACGCGCACTTATTATGAGTAGAGAACCGTGTCCAACAATGGAACAGAAAAAAGGATAATGATGATACACAGTTTGATACAGTAAGAATGATATACAGTTTTTAATAAATAGTGTTTCCATAGTGAAACAAAATAAATAAGTAAACATCGTTTCATATGTTATTATCATACAAATACTTTTCATACAGAAAAAAAGACAATATTTAAACAACCTCACATCTAATAAAACATTGTTGTAACATTACAACTTTTGTTTAGTTTATCAAGTAACTTTAAAACTCTTGTATAATTTATCAAGCATTGTATTTGCTACCGAAAGTGTGTAGATTTTAAGATTAACATGACATTGCGCTATGAATTAATTAGTACGTACTTTGAAACCACTTGACTTATGCTTGAATTCACAAATGTACGAATACGCATAATATCGTAAGGCAATAAAAAAAACAGTCAACATTGTCGAAATGAGAGGGTAAGCCAAAGTTCGACCCTAATTTAGAATGTTTTATATACTTCATTTAAATATACTGTGCACAGCCGGGAAGAGCGTGGCAAAAATGGCAAAAAGCTATTATTTGCTGTCAAGCCAGCCGAGCCCAAAACACACTTGGCAAGACGATTTATTTCAGCTGAAATAAACAAGTACGCTTGAGACTTTTTCAGCAATTTTTTCTTTCCTTTTTATATTTGTAAAATTTCCTATTTATTATGTCTTATTTATTCATTGTTTAAACGTGAGCGCATGCTTGCGTCCTTGTATATATACCTGTGGTAAATATAAAAATGAATATACATATATAGAAGTATTTAGAAGTGCGTATATTAATACGTAATATGTATTAAAATTATAATACGTAATATATATTTTAATGTACTAACGGAGGTCGCTGATGGAAATCCACCTAATGCGCAATTACAATCAAGGTCATATATTTAAGATTGTTTCGGAGTCCATCTCCTGCGTAACCTCTAAATTGTTTACTGGGCTAAGTTGTATGATTAATGTATTCAAGTCATAAAATTCTATAAGCCAAAACAAATAATTCTGATATATCCAATAATTTTATCAACAACTTTTCTTTTTTCAATTAACCGTGGCGCTAACAAAAAACCCTCGCTTTGAGTCAACAAGCCAACAATTGCGTAATTGACAAAACGCTGCACCACGCTTAGACAGCGTACCTCCAGCAAGAAAAGTGATTAGAAAACGAAACTGGATCTATAACAAAACTGCGTGTACCGCGTAACATGATAGCCGAGTATCGAGTGTGCATAGAAACATGAGCGCGCTACGTGCAAGCGTCGAGCAGCGCCGAGTTATGTTACTCCCGAGTCGCTTTACGTTCCGATTTACCTTTTATTGCTACAATCTCACATACACGTCAACCTCGCATCAGCGAGCACGGGGAAACGAGACGCGCTCCTGTCTGTCGTAAGCCGTTAAGAAACATTCTTTTATTAAAGTATTCGTAACTACCCACATTTCGTAAGGATAGACATATTTAGCAATCGATGCTCTCTGGCTACGCCGTCAAAAATCTGGCGTTATGATATAATAACATTCCGTTCAATTCTTACTGTATTTTTAAGTGCTGGTGGTATTGGTATAGTTCAAGACAATGCATGCAATGTACTTCTTGGCTACAGCTTACAGCTTGCATACTGTCAGATTAATAACCAATAAAATCAATCCCTAAAAATACCGGCATGGATACCTACTTTAGTTCATCGCGAATTAATCGCGAATCCTATGTAGATCTGTAATTTTATACAAGATACACAAACTCTCACACCTGCGGCAGATCAACTTGTTCAACATTTACTAGGAAAGAAGGATTTCGGCTTGTTTAAGAATTCTAAACTATAGCTTAGCGGCGCGCAGCTGCTCACAAAAGGCTTGACTGGAATTTATTTCGTGAATATGCCCATAAAATATCCAGTAGCTAAACCTTTTTTACACTCGAGAAATCCCTAAAAGATACCCCTTGGGGAAGAGGTCAGGATTATATAGGTTTGACCATTGAAATTTATAGGGAGGCCAGATATATTGTAAGAAAAAAATGTTGGTATATTTTATGGCATAATGTTGCTTTCGTTCGGAAAGGAGACCTGTGTCCACGAGTAGAACAATAAAAAGGAATGATTATGATGATGATGAAGAGGAGGAGGATGGTCTCATCCTGAGGATGATGAAAATGAGGATGACAACGATAAGAACGATGACGATAATGTTGATTTTGATAGGGTACTATTTTGCATTTCGCCAAATAAACAAACCTAAACAAATTCCACTAGCAGCCAAATTACAGGCGACAACGTCATACTTTTTAACTTAAATCTTATTATATCAGGTAAGCGGAGCCCGAAATCATCGACGCGTGCCTAATCGTGTGAAAAATGGGTCAACATTATATAGGGGGATTACCGTGTTATTTTACACGTACGCCGAGTATAAGCTTTGACCGCAACTGCGTGGCTGTAGCTAATAATAATAAAAACGATTATAATAAAGCCACTTTAAATACACTCGTAACCTATGTTCAGTTGAAAACATTACAGTTTGTGTGTTTTCTACGTTACTTACATAATAACATCTTATTTTTAACAATTCTTACAGAAACTACGTATGGTACTGGCAGAAAACAACTTTTTTTCTTGATTTCAGTATTACTTTATCCTATATAACCAGCGAAAACAGTTTTTTGTCATTTTTCTTGAATATAGATACATAATTTCACATTTTATTCTGTACATAAACGTTCTCTGAAAACACTTGTTTTTCTATTTACACTGATATATCTACATCATTTCGTCATCAAACGTAATTCTCGTTTAAACTACCTCAATATAAACATGAAGGCCGTTTAAATTTATTAATTATATAATATACACTGTGTCACCATTAAAAATGTATATATCACATAAGTGGCCATTATTATGTAGGACGTAGGGTGATGTAGTGAATTATTAATTCTATACACGTAGTACAATACGCGTGTTTCTGTGGTCAACCGGATAACAAAATATCCCTTTGTTAAAAATGTACTT
This sequence comes from Parelbella ahira ahira, assembly GCA_018244795.1. Taxonomy (NCBI): domain Eukaryota; kingdom Metazoa; phylum Arthropoda; class Insecta; order Lepidoptera; family Hesperiidae; genus Parelbella; species Parelbella ahira. The sequence goes on from DWME01000833.1 coordinate 8,941, forward strand.
ACATTAATAGTATTATCAATTCTATGTAATATTTGAAACTTATTTAATATTACAGCTGTCATAATCGGCCTGTCAAAGTCCACTGCTGGACATTGGCCGCTCCAGAGGAGTTTTGCGCATAATCTCTACGCTGTACATAAAGGTCGGGAATCGTAAAGCACAGCACATACATACAGCTTTATGCAAGTACAATCTAATTTAACGCATTGAAAAAACTATATACGACAAGAAAAATTAGACACATAAATTAATGGGTGCATTTATTATTAAGATTTTTGTAACTGTTACACATACCCAGTACAGTTCAGTTACCAACAGTAACTCTCATTTCCCTAAACTTCTTTAGCGCCTGTTTCTGTAACTCTCATTTCCTGACATATAAATGTGTAAAATCCATTAAATCCAGCGTACAAACTTCCAAACAGATTATTTTATAATCGCATCCACTTTTGTATAATCTGTGACCAGTGGCATGTGGATAATCAGATGAGAAATGGGTCAAGTGTAGCGAGGGCGGCCGAGGGAGCTTCCGTGTGTCAATATTATCAGCGGACGTGTTTTACCGCCACTTATACTTGTCTCACCGCGTGCTAACAACGAGCAAAAAAAAACGCAACAACACGCCTGTAATCCCCGAAGGGGTAGGTAGAAGAGCGTAGTACCTACACTCCCAAGTTTCACCAGTTACTTCAAGCAAAGCGATGGGCAACATGCGCATCGCGGAAGCAATACACTTTCTTAAAGAGCGATCTCATTGAATATACACCCAGATGAACGAAAAGGAACTACATAAATTGTAAGTATGATATGGGTTTATTCAAGAAAAGCGCAAGGAAAACTCCTCTTCGAAGTTGGCAACGCATTGGCGTTATCAAGATTTGCAGGCGACGGATACAACTCACCAACTGTTGGCCCGTCTGCCTGTTTGCCAGACTAAATATATAAAAAAGTAAGACACACAACCATCTGGAGTAGAGATCTCAACAATAAATAATTTTAGCAATAGAAATTAAAGCAAACTTATATGTTAATTTCAATTTGAGGAAATGTGAACTTCTTTTACATTGTTAAACTATCTGGTTTTTTATACATTTTATTTAAAATATCTTTTTTTTTATATGCATAAAGTATTTCTGGTTTCATAGGTAGTTTGCGAATTACGCGATACCTCTCTATCTCTATTCAAGGCTCTATGTGTACACTGCAAGGCAATATGTCCTAGACGATTCGACAAGATTTGTTCATTTTATGAGGGCTTATAGAACGATACATCAGTCTTATCTAAGGTTAGATATAATCGCTTACCACTTACGCGCCGCAAGTGGTGCGAGTACCTCATCAGCGCCATTAAGCAAAGGTTATTTGATTGTGTGGTCATGTTACGCTTCATGACAGACGCGCATAAAAATAGACTTAGGCACGTATAAAAAAGGCATTTTATTCCGAGCTGGTGACTTCCCGATGAACATAATGTATTATGTCATTTCTACCGAGGTATATAAACATGATTGTTGCATATATTGCAATATAGTAAATTTTATATTATATATAGACCTCAGATACGTAAGAATCGCTTATACAAAAGATAAGTAATAAAAAAAATCTGCGAAATCGGCGTGCTGTATGAAGATGTTCAAGAATGTGGAGAAAGCATGGGAGAGCTGTGAAGATAGTGACATTTTGCACTCAGTGCTCTCTGTTTACCCCGTACAAGACCTGTACTAACAGACAGACTATTAAATTGGTCACCTGTTGGTAAGTGCTCACTGCATTTTTAACGATTGTATATGTTTCTGGTACATACATAAACTGTTATTATTATCTACCATTTTTTCCAAATTCAAGTAAGTAAATTTGATTAAATTATGTAGCGACCCAACTATATGTTTCCTGGAATAACCTGACTAGTTTTGGACCCATCACAGGTTCTTTATGAGCCTTCGCGGGACACTATGGTATCATCACATACTAGCAGGTAAATAGTCTAACCATATATCTATATAGGCACTGTTGAAACGGTCAATGTTCAAATAACAATTCACCTTATTAAAGTGTTGCGTTATTGTAGTTCTCGCTCAGTCTTTGGGCACCGCTCATGCTACGGTGAGCCGAAATAAAAGGCACATGAAAAAATCTATTTTACTTTCTACATAAATGCTAAAAATTTTAAAGTTGCTAGTCAAATTCGGGGAAGTTTATTGAAAATTATTAAAAGGCTATACAGTATCTACTTACAAGTTAATTTTTGTCAATGACAAGGAAAACAAATGACTTTAAAGTTATTATAATATTAAGAATTGTCAAGCATCGTTTTCTTCTGGCTTGGTGACGGTTAGCGCCAAAGTAAGTGTATTCCTATTGTTTTGTTTATAAAGTTAAATTTATATAAGTTGCCATAACTCTATATCGTATATTAAATGTCATTTAATAATACAGTCTGTTCTACACCGCCCACGTTGTTTTTGTAGTAATAATACCCTGACATCATCTCCACACTGTGTCAAAATCGGACTAAATATCCAAGTAGATATATAAAATACATTCCATACAACAGAAAGTGAATGTATCGTGCGCTTTATAGATATTATATTTGCACAACAAATGAGTAAGTAATCAACTTGTAGTTAGCGCTGGTATGCTAATACTTTAGTTTCGAGTTCGCCTTTTTTAGATAATATGTTTATTTTTTCATTTATTTATTTTGTCAAAGTGTACACCAACATTGTATACCCTATTACATAAAGTTAAAAGATTGTTTACAAAAAGAACACTCAGCATTGTGTATAATTAAAGTCACACATTGTACAGAGAAATAATACAAGTACTCGTATTAGATGGTAACTTAGTAAAAATGTATAGATACTATGCTCTAGTTTTAACTGGTTTTACTTTCAGTGGAACTATATTTAAATCAGATTAATATCCATCCTGTATTATATTCAAGTATATGCACTTTGCCTCTAAAATACATCAGTCGAATTTTGGTACAAGTTGGTACGAGTGTTGATGCAAAACGACAGTGGATAGACGGCGTTAATAGTTTAATACATTTACAAATACAAAAACTGCATGTCACATTGCCTGTTTCCCACCGGCTTCTGATTCATAAGACGGTGATCTATTGACGAATAGAACTCCTCTACAAGTGAATATAAAAAATCTAAAAATACAACTGTCTAAAAATACAACATGTAACGCTGCTATTTCAAAAACAACAATTAAAAATCGAATAAAATATCTTGAACATTTCAATTGCCTGCCTAAAAATATAAATGGCAAAACTGTTATTTTAAAGCTAACAAGAAAACAAATAGGAGAGAACAAGCCTTGTCCACGGGTTGACGAGTACTGCCCAAGTTGTTTTAAAATCGAACAAAGAATATGATTGAAATAGTTCAATTCGTTACAGACAGTAAAGCCGATCCACACCGCCACTAATACCGTTAAATCGTCGTCTCGTAAATAGATCACTGTCTTTAAGCGATGCGTCATACGTTCCGTCGCTATCCATCGTATATCTATGTTGATTGTTGGTCAGTGACTCACGGTGGTTAAGCCCCCACTCGCCGCGTTACCGTCCCGTCCCCTAGCATTCGGCGATGGAACTCAAACTTATAAGTTCACGTTTAAGCAGTCGGCGACTCGAAAACCGGTCGGGCTGCACACTAGAACCACCAGTCTCGATATAATAAACGCTGTGTATGACCGCAACAGCCAGATCTGGCTGTTGTTTCTGCAACATTTCCTTATACGAAAACAAGTGAATTGGCGCATCACTATTAATCTCGGTGATTTCAGATATTTGCTCAATATTACGAAAATAAGATTACAACGTTTGCTTTGTTATTTGCGTAGGACACATCGACAGTAAATTTATATGTACCTACAGATATATACAAAACTATATATAACTAATAAGGAAATCCAAACAGTTATATACTTTAGAAATTTTGCTCTTTTACGCGTGTCACATTAAATTGATTAAAATATTTAGCAAAAGTCATCTGCCAGTCCCGTAAGGAACCTAGCGTGACGAAATAATAATAATAAGCATAATTACACAAACAGAATAAAGAGACTGCTTAAATATATGCTTATATAATTAAACAAGCGTATTTTTGTCTAGGAATCCTAGGATCGTTGCGCATTATAAATATTTTAGATAAATAATCTTACAGTGTCAATTTATGTTCATTTTCAACTCAGTTAATCTTTTGATGCCTTTCTTCGCTCAGACCCTAAGTATAACAAAGTCCAAATTTATAAACATTATGATAAATGGACAGTTCTCGCTCAAAATGGCGGCTCAACCTATTTCTGCTACGGAGCTTTGCTTTCGTTGCTTTGTTTCGATTCAAACGGCAATGAGAACACAGACAGACAGAGTGAGACTAAACATTCGACGTTAGTCAATACATTCGTGTCTGTTAACTGGATGGGCCAAAGCTTCGTTTTGTACAAAGCTCGAAGACGTAAATAATTCCAGTGGCTGCGAAAAGGGCTGTAGGTAATTGTAAAGAAACTACAGTGTACGATATCTGCCTGTGTGTGTGATTGTAACTACTAAAGTCAGATAATAAACATCAGAAAATATATGTTAACTGAAAATATGTTAAGTGAATATTGTGAAAATATATATATGTTGTACCCACATCTTGTCATATTGGGAGAATTTCTCAAAATCATTACACCTACAACCGTAAAAGCTATAAATATGGAAATTACTTAACGAACGAAATGTACGGTGTTTTTAGTCTGCAACGAAAGAAAGGGCTTTGTTTCGTCTTAAATATTATATTTATAATTGATGAGCTCCACCGTGAACTGAATGTCCGGGTACAGCTTCTGAGAGGCATATTTAAAGTAGTGAAACATAAAGGCTGATGTGATGATGATGATGAAATGCTTGATAAGGATATAAGATTTACGTCCTTCGTTGTATTAATTGAAAAATTCTTACTGACATAAATATATTTCATATTTTTTTCATACAAAAGCTACTAGTTATGTCCATCAAAGGGGCAAAATTATGCGATCAAAGCATTATGACAATATTTTGTCTTGAAACGATCTAACAATTTATTTATGAAATAAATTATTATTAGAGCCCCTGCGTAGGCTTGACTTGCGATTTAAATAACCCTAACAAACTCTATTACATTTTTTTATTTTTATATATAAAGAATCGTAAAAAGTAAGTATTAAATAAAAGGGAGAAGGAAAGAATAGGCATAAAGAGGATTACCTCTTTAGTCTCTATATTGTAGTCGTTTATTAAACTCTGCAATCACCGTTTGAGTGTCGGTTTTAGAGTTTAATAAATGAGTAGCTATATTGAATAATATTACACTAAAGACTTTATGTAGAGTTATAAAACTTTAATAAGGACTTGAAAAGAATCCTTTCTAGTCTTTATTATAAATATTACAATATTTTATACTCTTTCTGTAGACGACTCTACATAGGGTTTTTATAGTTTAATAAATGTTGAGATAGGTACATAATTTCTGCAATCGTCACAAACTCTGACGAATAAGTATTAATAAATATAACGTCAGTAGACCATCCGAACCGAACGTGATACCTTTGTCCGTAACACAATATTGTTCGCGCAAGAGCCTTGTAGAGCTGCTCTATACAGTTGTGCAAACACAGAAACCGGTTCAATGATTCTCTTTGCTTGTTGTCGGTCGCGGCTAACTGAAAGAGATATAGATTGGAGAGTTTGATCGTAAATAAGTGCAGTTAAAATGTATTAGCTCTCTACAATGCTCTACATTTGTCTAATAATATTGTAAACTTCACATTGTGCGGTTGTAACTCTAAAACTCACTGTTATGTTCGGAGACTGTTATGGCTGATGGCAAATTTGCGATTAACTAGTCGACCTGCCTCAAAGCTGTTTCATCGTATGTATTTCATTCAAAAAATGTGATTCAAATATTTTGCAACTTATTATGAACCATCCATTACGATAAATATATTAAAATATACTAAACACCATCATTATCATAAATCCTTTTATCGTTCAACGGTTTTAGACAGGTCTTCTCTCATCATGAGAAAGATTAAGGCTATAGTCTGCCACGCTGACCAAGTACGCGTTGACAAGCATTGGGTCCCTTATGGTCCAACAACGTTTAACATTCTTACCAATCCCTTGTTAAATATAGCCAATAGAATACATTGATTTTACGTGAATCTGTTTGACATATACGAAACCAGGATAAAATTGTCGTGGCAAACATATCACCACCCACACAGCGACTGCACCTTGACGATGTCTCCGATAATATCGAAACTTCGTCCAAGTCTCGAGGTCCATTTAAGCACGATTTTAAATGGTATTATAAGCGTGCGTCATCTTTGTAAGTGAATAAGCAACGGCTTACGCCAAGTATACCGATTGCTGATGAATACGCCGATACTGACGCTGATGAATACACAGGTACTTATGCTGTGTGTATTCATCGGCAAATGTTATAGCTAATTTTGTTATTATACGTTGTTTTCAAAAGTGAATACGGGACGTTAAACCAAATGTACTGATGGTTGGTGAATACACTGATATTCATGTTACTATATTTATAGACAATTGTAATAGCTAGTTTTGTTATTGTCTCGCTCATCATTATCATTATCAACCTTAACCTGAGTGAATCAACTGCCGGATATAGGGCTTCGCTACGGGGATTTTTGCCCATAATCCCCCCACGCTGAGCATGAAGAATGAAGATCAATTTAAAAAATAATCGATATAAGATATAGACATCTTATCGATACTAGTAATAAATATATTTAAAATTCAGATAGCGCGATAACTTTAATGTGTTCGGTAATTGAAAATAACTGCAGTTTTTATTACGTTTCCTGGAGTCGAAAGAATTTATTTTAATGGTGCTCATATTTAAGTTACATTTTGTTGATAAAATCCGGTATGGTGACAGGACAGATGTCGTTTAATGTTCGTTGGTATTGGATGTTAGTGAGAGAAATCAGGCACATGTAAGTGCACTGTTTCTCTTTGGAATACAGAGGGCCAGAATTCTAAATTGATACTGACTATACGGCCTCAATGCTACACACGTAGACATACACCCTATGATGCTATAGAGATTTAGTTACAAAAGTACCTATAACTCTTACAGCAGCAAGAAATCTTGGGACATCACCCACAGCCGACTGATCCCAAAACATGTATGACATGACATTCAGTACAAATATCGTTGCGGATAAGAATCAAAACATGTCGGCTAACACACGGCTTCTCGAATGAGCATCGACCTCAGAGCCTTTAGTTCAACAGACAACTTCATCAACCATTGAACTAACGGACTCGTCATAACATATTTGTTTATTACAAATTATTCGCTTCGCTTAATCAAATCTCTGTTTACGATAGTTTCTTTAGGAGAACATTAATGGTTTCCGCTACATTAGTATGCTGGGCCCGTGTGGAGCTGCGCTGCGTCATTAGCTGCCGTCGCTCTGTGCCGTCTGTGTGTCAACGAACCAGTTGTCAAACAAAGAGCGCAGATCATCTGGTGTACAACGAAGCAAGTGTAAATATTGTATATGTACGTTTAATAATATTAAAATACTTGGAAGCTAATGAACAGTTATGTATAACAGTACTTCTGTATGACCCCGAAGAGGTAGGTATAGATGTGAAGTAGGTACTTCCACTTTTCGCCAGTGATGTTATACGTCGCATGTAATAGCTCAATTCGAGTATTCCAACGAAGAACCTTAAATAGATAGACTCTTAAAGATATCGCAGTCAAAAAGATAATATGCTTTGTTTATGTCTAAGAAAAATATAGGAAAAAGCAGTGATATTTAAAATGTGATACACTGCATTATCACTGTTTTTTATTCTATCTCGACCAAATATTTCACATATGTAATAACGATGGAACTAGAAATCCCCGAAACCGATGTGCGTGTATGAGTAATGAACATAGAAACCCGTCAGATTTGTTAGGATAGAAATATCTCGCACTCGACGCTCTTTGCATACCCCGTAAGGTACCTGGCGTGACGATCTCGTAATATGTAATAACACGTCATAATTAAAGAAATGTATGTTGCTATGCATTTCTCAAAGCAACAGTGCACTGGTTGAGTAACAGTCACTTTCTATTTTATCACAATCACCCTGCTCGATCAGATAACATGTGAATTTAAAAATTCAATGTAGGGGCATGCATTAGAATTTGCGGTATCAGAATCACAATCGCGGACGGACCCGCGGGCGATAAGCTAGTTCATAATAATAATGCAATCTAGAACCAAAGCAATTTATTTATCAATGGGCGACCCCTTGTCAAATTACAAAGCAATCATGACTGACGTGTCTATTTGGTCACCAGTGGCGACCCCTATGGTATCCCTAATAATTATTGTTAATAGTTTCAATAACATTGTATCCTAATGAATTCTTGGCTCCTAATACTCCTATAATTAAATCATTGTATGGATCATTTAAAAAAAAATTATATATTTTTCGGACGGCAAAAGATATGTTTAGATTTATCAGAGAAATTAATTAAAAGATAGTGAACAATATTTTTAAAAACTGTTTTTTGTAAAAGATATCGAAGCTAATATGAATTAATTAATGCCATGTCATGATATATTGGCAGCTTTTCACTAACCTGATGACGAGTTTCAATATCGACTAATTTGTCGAATAATTCATGATTGTGTCAACGAAAGTTGATAATTAAAATGGATGATACGGAAGTGTTGGCATTTTCGGAATAATAATCATGAAAAGATGTCATTCAAAGTATTTCTATGGAATAACATAATTATATGTGTATAGATGGATTATCAGCCATCTGGTTTCCATAGCAGAGGGTCTACTTAATTTGATATTAGATGACCGTGTGTGGTAAATCTTAGATATTTATTAATTACCGTTAAATGTATGACATCAAAACTAACAAAGAAAATAGTAATACAGAGCATAAAACCTGTTAGGCTCTATCTAGCTTAAAACATATTTATCATTCATACAATATTTATGTACATACATATATGTGGTGATAAAAATATAGTCATTAAAAACATGACATCAAACGAAGTTTTAGCCTATAATAATAAAAGCAAAAATATATGCAACCAAATCGTTACCTCAAAGCTAACTAACCTAAATGTACCTGAACAGTCCCAAAAATTCGAATATTAAGATAAGGATGAAACAACATCAAACAAGGGCGCTAATGACTGCATTTAAATATATTAATATTCCGTATAAATAATTCAAAAACAGGGCTTAACTTGTACCGTTGTGAATTTGACTTAAATTATTATGACTTAGGTTATTATTATTTGACTGCAGTTATTATAACTTGACTTAATTTAATGAACGTTTCTATAATTCGATTGTAAGTTAACGCCAATAGCGTGTATATTCCACGAAAATATAAAGATACCTTTTAATGGATCTTGAAACGTACACAAATAAAAATACACATATAATTTTAATAGTCACAGTGCACAAACTAAATGGAAACAGAGTATCGTGACCCAAATACGGCCAGCAACAAAAGCTACAGGATTTTTCGTGACGCCAAATAATTATTGCTCCCAGCAGCCGCCTCATTTTACTGTTAAGAATTTTTTTCATAAAAAACATCGTGACCAACATTCTAATCTTATATAGTACACGGTACTCAAACGTTCAAAGAGCTAGTAATACTAATCAAAAACCATCTGCCTGTGTCACTGTAATAAAAAACTTTTAGGCGGTTAGATGAACACTTAAAAAAAATTGTTATAAAGAATTTCGAATCAATTTTTTTAAATCAACACTAAAGCACCATGTTAGAAAGTTCCAGAAAATTTCAAAACTTATATAAAAGTTGCATACAAAAAGCATAGCAGAATATTTTTGTGGCTGCTCAAAATTGAAGCATTAATAAAAGATAATTAAAATATACCTGAATAATTATGAAGACGGGAATGCTTCAGTTTTAAACCTGCACAATTACAATTAATTTATTATAAAGTCCTGAGTTTTTACAATAAATTTGGGAAGAGCAAGGAAGACCTGGAATTTGAAACATTTTATCTATTTTCTTACTAACTTGTTGCTTATCTTATCACGGTGCTTTCGAGAACAGACCTCGTGAGAGATATGGCAGATAACAATAACAATATATATGAATGCGAGAAGAATTCGAAAAAATCGATAACTCGATAACAAGAGAGTTGACATGGTTTCGTATCAGGTGTTACAAGAAATATGTGTCAAAGCTGGTTGGCTTTTGCAAAGGACCTTTAATGATTACTAGTAGGTACGCAGTGCTTCCACAACTGGAAGTTTCCAGTAGCTAGTTCTACTGGAACAGTACTAGTATATATTTACATACATAATGGTGATAATATTAAAAATATTGATTGATTGTTTATTGATGTTCTTTATAATTCTTAATACAAAAATAAGTGGCGGGAGAGTTGTTTTGAGAGCTGAACCAAAAATTACTTTGTCACTTACCACCGAGATGAAATGTAGTATTTGTATTACAGCATGTGCGTGACTACGTGTTTTTGTATCGGATACGTGAATTGTATAGTGTTGAATACCAAAGATTATTTTTCTGTCTAAAAAGTTCGTTCGGGCACAAGTCCAAACTCCCAATGGTAGCTCGGAGACTGGATATGTGCCCGGTGTATGACAATAGACGCTCCCCCTATTCCCTAGAACGCGTGATAAAACTATTTAAAAGTGGAAACACCTATTACAACCCACCCGTAAAGAAAATATTAGCGTGATGTTATTTATATTTTAGCAATTCCCATCACACTCATTTGAAAAAATTGAGTCTAGTAAACTTAGCACAACTAAGTACACCTATTCTTGGAACGAAATCAAAAACTATTCAATTCAAATTTTTGTTGAACATGATTTCATTTTCATTTTCCGCCTAATCATTTCTGTTATAACAATGTCTTTAGGTATGACAGTATATTAACTTTTTGCACAAACACAATTGATAAATTTCCTCGCCTCAACGGGCGCTGCTTGCAAAAACATTATGACAATGTACATTGGTTTAAACCTTTGTGCAAAAAGCACACAATAAACAAATCGACCTTGCGAACACTTTCGAGCTGGTCACGAGGTTTTTACCGCAAAATTCAACTGGACATTACAAAGAAATACTCGTAAATATTGACTGACAGCATCAAGTTTAAGCAATAAATTAAATGAATAAAATATATTTCTTTTTGGCAATCAAAGCCAGTTATTTTACACGTGTCTCGTTTTTATGCATTAATTTTTGTACATATACAAATATGATATTTGAAATAGACATATTCGGGCATTAATTTGAAGTTGTTCCTTTGAGTGACGCTGACTATTTTGTATTAGAAAATTTAATAAAGCTTGTGAAATATCTACGAACAATAATAATAATTATACTGTGAATATCAATCGTTTTATCGCTGCAATGTTGGCCATGGACCTGGCGGGTTGAACATTTAAAGGCATTGTCTATTACGCTAGTCAAGTCCATGTTGGCAGGTTTCATATGTAGGTATACCTTAAGGAACATTTTAAAGGAATGTAAATATATCTAAATTATTTTAATTACAGCATGTATTAAATATGCTGCCTATTGTACGACTAATTGTTTAGCTTTTTCTGTTTCTTCTTTTGTTTGGTGTAAAATAAAGAAAACACTAATACTACTCCTAAAAGTTATTAAACAAAGACTTGGATATAGCTATCTATAGTTGCCTGCATGTCATATAAAAGAATACAATGTAGACGAAACCGTATTAATCAATTTAATGAAAATGATGGCTCTATATGCCAGTACTATTATTAGGAAAACACGACATACTTACCCAGTATTGGGCAGGGTGATGAGGTAAGCTATGATAAGTCTTAATTATTTATTAAGACAGTGGTAATTGGATTGTATGTGATGATGTAAGCGAAGGTTTATTAATCGGAGAGACACTGACTTCCCAAAGGAACAGTCTTAATTACCGCAATACAATATACAATTTTGCAAAACTGATCAAGAAATTACGTTACTTTTTACTCATTATACGTAATGAAAGGAGAAATGACGTTAGTAATCTCATTTTTTTTTCTAACATATACAAAAGTTGCAACGACTTCGAATAAGCGTTATAACATAATATCACGCTCATTTTTCTTCGAAAGGGTAGGTAGGGGAGTGTACTCCCAGTACTTTCACGTTTCACCAAATATCGTCTCATGGTTCATGAGTCAAGCCTATACGTTTAAGCATAAAACATATTATAAATAGATATGTTAAGGAAGTACCTATACCTACTACGCCAAAATTATTATAATAACATTTTATAAAATCAACCTACGCAAAGAAGATACTCTCTATCTCTCTACCCCGGAAAGGGATCTGCGCTATGATACAATAATAATCATCCTACGCATTTGTAACGAGACTTGAAAGGTTAATAATAGATGTATATAAATGTTCGTTAAACAAAATTCTTTTGACGAGAAAATGAACAAAATATTATTTTCGATCCATTTGTTCTTCTTTTATAAATTTGCCCCCCTGTTCTACAGTGGGACGTAGAACACAGCTGGTGAAACGTGGAAATATACTACACTCTGCCTACCCCTTAGGCGAGATACAGGAGGGATACTATATTACTTCTACATGAACAGTACCCACTATACAAAACATACAAAACAACTCCATAATTTACCTTTAAAAAAGTGTATTGCACACTGTACGGGCGTAATGTCGCGATCAGAGTTCGCTTAAGGCGCATATGCACTGCCCCCCGCGGTTACAGGTAATGCCGCATTACCGTAAGGTCCATATTACGAACTTGAATGGCACCTTAATGGGCCCAGAAAAGTTTTTATTTATACCTAATAGTCTATGGACTGCCATACTGGTGTTAACATAGACAAAGGAATAGAGTCTATGTACGCTTAGAAGTTGGTATTCGAATTGCCTCACACTAGTACATAGTCCTTCAAATGTAATCATATTTGCAGATCTGGGGTGGGGACCTGGGGTCGTATATTAATATATTACAGCATAATATTTTCGTTATATCAATCGATACTTATTTTTAGTGATACATACTTAGGTAGTAGGTATAGCCTAGTGGTTTTTCAGTCTCTCGTTAGGGAGGTTGCTAGAGGTCGTTGTAACCTTAGCACCTACCTCTAACTAAGGTAAGTTGGACGCATATTTAAAATTACTAGCAGTTAATGTGACAGATCATGGATTTTGAATTTTGTAAAGTCAACATATCACGCTGCCTATGCTGACTACATCATAAAAATGTTATCAAATGAGACCAGGTCACACAACGCGGAGAACCCCCTGCTGGCCTACTGAACAAAGTTAAGTCTTGTAAGTTGTGGCAATACCAAGTTTAGTTCATGGACACAAGCAATCCGTAAATAATATTTAGTTTGTTTGTTAGTCACATAAAAATAAAGTTAAATAGTGCTTAGGTCTTAGTAACTTATTTAACTTAATAATGACATTGCCATGTAAATAAAAAAAAATTATGTAATGTAAATAAAATTTTAAATAAATTTATAGGTATTTATTTTGTGCGAGCAACACTTTCTCTTCAACGTACCAACCGTATTACTCTATAATTAAATCTGTTAACTTTCTTCGATATAAATTGTTACGCTCAGATCCTCTTTGTTTCAGTCTGAAGTTATATTTAGTTACGCTGAATAAGTTGCGCTTGGAACTCTTAAAGCAAATAGATTATAAAATGTAACTCTAATTCTGTCTCTTTCCTATTAATAGGATTACTCAGTCTAATAACGTTAAACAAGTTGATACGTGTGAAGGCCTCATGCTTGCTTTTATACTTTTTCTTAATCGCTGTAGAATTAATTATAAGCCGTTGCTCGCACATTATGTCGTTCCGCTACTCTACGTTACGGTTTCTCAACCGAAAGATAGAAAATATTTTGGAAGATATTTCGAAATACGTATGTACATTTATGGTACTAATGCATATAGATGATTTAAAAATATAATGACGTTTTAAATGTAACATTGGCCGAAAACATATGTCTATAGAAGTTGACTAAAAGTGAAAAGTTAGAGTGACGCAAAAAGGGGAAATGTCCAACTTTTCTAAGGAAATTCCACGCCATTCTTTTTTAAAATGTCTTATAACATTATATTTTATGCATTGTAGTCTATTTAAAACGTTCGTACAATCAAAATTGTATTTCGTAAAACTGACTTACATCGAGGGAAGTTGAATTCGGCGCAAATCTTTTTTTTATTGTGCAATTTGATAGTACAAGTAGGTATAACCTTGATGGAAAAACACAATATACCTAACTGAAGTTTACATTTAAATTTAAAAGAGTAATTTTACTAAGTCAGTAAATTGCAGTGTAGTCACGTTTTTAATTATATTGCCTGATAACATTGAACAGATAAACGTGTTTCTTACAATTCCCAATCGTCGCTGACAACTTTATAAAGTGTAATACCAGTTGTATTTTTAAATTATATTAATATCTCGATAATGACGTATTGCGATATACAGCCTTAAATTAATAATTAATTTAAGGCTGCTTCATTTCAGTTCACTGCTTATACATTCTAAAATTCGATTGTAGTTCGTACGAAACGAGTCGAGAAAAAACCTACGTAAAAATTGAAAATATATCTAACACTAGGTAGTGCATCTCCAGTGCTGGGCTATATCTCAATAACAATCATGTTTTTCCATAAGATCTTCCTAATTCATTTTATTTATTGAACCGATGAATACAACGTTCTAATAGTAAATTAAATCAATATCACTTCTAAATTTAGGCTATAAAAAGTGCAGTCTAGGTATTGTGCACGACACAGCACTAGCCCATCGCCTGGTTTCGTTCACCTTTCATATCGTTATAAGCCTCCAGAGCTTTGACCTTTCATTTAAATACATAAGTAACAAACATGATACTCACAGATGTAAAAATCCAAACTCCACAGTGGTAAAAGAAACACAACACGTTTTTTTTTATGTAAAAATATTAACTTATTCTCCCTCGGCACTGGTTTAGTACGCGGTTACACAACCACTCGTAACTGAGGTTGGAGGAGGACTGGGGAGGCCCTCTCTCCGCGAGCCAAGCGGGGCTTAGCCTCCGTACTATTGTTCGTACTACGGCATTACGTTCAGTTGTGAATAACTTGAGTTTTGCATTCATCGCTGCCACGCTACCCAACAACGTTACGGTATCTATACATATGTACCACATAGAACGCTCTATTGTAAGTCAGCAATGTATTAAAAACTTCAAAGTAGATCATATCGATTTTAACGTCAAAGCAAATTTTCTCTACGTTATCGCGAAAATAATGTTAATTAAAAGGAATAGTTAATTACTTTTCAAGAGTATTTGAGACGTTCGGAATTACTGAATTGTTCCTTATTTTTTCCACTAATAATAGTTTTATACTATTAGCCCGAAAAGGTTTCACCATTATTCAAATTAATCATTCATTTCTTTTTATGTCTTTGTGATATGAAAATGTTTTTTAGTTTCAATTCGTTTTAAGATTTTATAAGTGATAAATATCAAATACATTCATTTTAAATAACTCATTTATCAAATAACTATAAAATATTGATTAAAAATTGAAAGTACACTTTAAATTAAGCGTACGTAAAATGTAGCAATAAAATACAAGGGTGTGCTTACATTAGCTTAGAATTTTGTTAACACCTTTTTTTACCTAATATTATTAATATTTCCATAAGTAGGCATTTATCTTATTAGTTATTACCTATAGTTTTAATACCTTCATTTCTTTTGACATTAATTTCTGCTACAATTTTTACAATTGATAGAATACAGTTCAATGGATCTCTATATCAATTAAACTTTAAGTTAACCCTTAAATTCATGTCCAAATGTTTGTGTATTACAAATCGAAACGGTGCTTGGGACAAACAAATTACTAGAAAAAAATGTTCCTTATACATTTCTACGAAGCAGTAAATCACTTTACTGCGTGTGATCGAAAAACATCAGGCGCATTCAGCTCGTCTAAGACGAGGCTAAAATATATTATGATATAGAAAGGCATATTAAGTTATATTATTTACATAACGTTACAATATATTTTTTATAGTAACGCTTCAGTAACTGAACACGTCCATATATTATATATCACGTCGTCAATATATGCAATTAGGTATAGCAAGACATATGTATCTCGGTATAGCAAATTATATTATTGCGCATATAATGACCGCAAAGATGAATAATAATAGCATAGCTACCATGTGTAGTAGTGCTATAAGATATATTATAGCATAATATATTAATATATATTATAGCTCCGTCTGTGATAACCTTTCATCTCACCCTCATTCTACATTACGTAACGAGATGAGTGACTGAGGACTGACAGACCGGAAATGCGGACTGATGCGACAAGGAACGGGAGTAATCGGGATATCGCTTCCTGGAAAAATGCGCCACTCCTTCGGGATCCATGTAATAGTCGACGCTATATTCACTACTTAATTTTTATTACCACCAGAATACTAGAAATACTAATCGTCAGTCAAATACAAATTATTTCTCAATCTCTCCAGAGAGGGGGATATGCCCAAAACATCTATCAGTTAAACCGGTAGACACTTTCAATCATATATCTATATACATATACACGTAAAACCACGCCTGTGATCTCTAAGGGAGTAGGCAGAGAAGTGTAATACATTCCTACATTGAACCAGTTACGCTTACGTCTACCTTGGAATAGGCGGTAGCCCTATTGCCGTACACCGAGCCAAAATCCTGACTCCGAGTCACTGCTGGAAATTCGATGAAATCGGGAATCGAACACAGGTACTCTTTGTCAGCAGTCGCGCTTGCAACCACTTGAGCAAGTAAGCAGTCTTCTATATATACATACCTACTCGTAGTACCTATATACTTATCTATGTATGTATATATATGCTCACGAAACGTTTAATAGTGAAACGGTTAAAGCTATCAGTATTAACAGCGTTATTAATATTTTTATAGATGGAAAATTATTCCTCCACTAGTAAAAATACTGGGTTAGTGGACTGACGACCCGAATTAAAACTGTTTATTGCTCAATCGTGAGGTGTCTTGATTAGCAACGCCAGTAATTGTAACAATGTTAAATTGTTTAATAATAATTATTATTTGCATTCGTCGATTTGTACGAAGTCGATATGTTCTAGAAAAAACCATCACGACCGTTGGGCGTTAAGAGTTTATTTTTTATTTATGTTATGGGTGTAGCGGGCTGAGTGATGGTAAATCAGAGCAGGCTGTATATATATATATATATACACCGAAAAATAAAAAAAAATTACATACATAATTATGTATACATTTGTAGAGCGGTTGCAAGCGCGATTGCTGAACGAGAATTCCGGGGTGGATTCCCGGAACGGGTACTAAAGGATTTCTAACTTTCTATTCGATTTTCTGACTGGGTTTCCTAATATTCTAGTAGAAAATTCTAATAATATGTCGAAGTCTATATCTGTGCCCGGTGTATGGCAATAGACCTTAACACCTAGTCCATGGTGGAAGGTAAACGTAACTGCTTAAATGTGGGAGCAAACAATACTCTGCCTACCTATTCGGCGATAACAGACGGGATAATACCTTTTTTATATGTAGGTATATATTTATTTTATCAGTAGTTTAGTTACCACAACACACACTCTGCCTACTGTGGGAACAGATGACTGAGTGTCGAAACGTTTTAAGACTTTTATTAATCCGTTGTGACACAAACTAGGTTTTTTATCTGAGATCAGAGATAGCATTTACTTATGATGATCGAGGCAGAATGTCTTGTCTCTACTATGTATTATTGGAACAAAAACATTACTTTATTTATTTATCTACGCATCAGCCTTTATTATTTCAATGCTCTGAAGATACGTCACGATTAATATTGCCCATGTTTAATACGGTGCCCTTATCAAAATATTATTTTTAATACTCGGTTGCTTTCTCCCTAAAAGTTCCGCCGCGTAGGGAGGCGAGCTTAAAGGGCTCAGCCGAAGCCAATAAAACATATTTAACTTCTGCTGAGCACGGTCTCTCTATAATGAGGGGAAGAATGGGGCTTATGATTAGAAAAAGATACAGATAATTTTATTGATAAATTGATTAATAACCAATGATTTAATATTATTTTTATATACCTATAGAGATTTTAATAAAAGTTACAGATGGATAATAATTGTGTACACAAAGATATCTGATCTTAAATTGGGCAGAAACTCTGCCAGGATGCCTACGCAACAGATAAACTATTTATTATATGGATTTGTAGGATTTGTATTCCATGGGACTTAAAACGTAACTCGTGAAACTTGGGAGTGTACTAAACTCCTCTGCCTACTTCTTCGTGCATTACAGACCTGATGATACGTTTTTTTTACGTTTATATGGATTTGTAAGTACCTACATACCTCCTCATATGGAGAACCGCTCACTGTAATCGTCAGTGCCACTATTAACCCTTCTGTCGTTCCACTGTTAGACATGGGTCTCCTATCGAAATGAGAAGTCTTAAGGATGTAGTAAGCGTCACTGGTCAAATGTAAATTGGAACAAATTAGAGATCAGTATGGGGAATTTTTAAGAGCAGGTACAGGTTTCCTCAAGATTTTTTCTTTCACCGTTAAAACAAGTGATATTATATATAAATTAAATTATTTTTTGGAAAATGATACTCCTCTCTTCACTTAAAAAGGATTAGTATTAAAGAATCAAAAAATAATGACGGCAAAAATTATTATCAGGGTTTCCGTTCGTGGCGCTTCCTAGTTTGCCTGCACTAAGAGATAGGTTTGTTCTTCTATTTAATGGCATAACGAAATAACACAGTCGTTATAACTATTATTTCAACGAATAACAACCAATGAAACACATAACGACCTTGAAAAACAATGTACCGGAACGAATGCTTTCGCTCCGTCGTGAACGATTCGTCAGATTGTCGTTCCGTTCGCGAACGAAAGTTCAACGCGAAATAACAACACTGAGTCTGTGATTTGAATAAAAAATATGTGAAAGTACTAACTCTCTAAAGCTTAGTTGAGTATACTTACAAGAAATTATTCTACAAGTTTAATAATTACAGTCTAAAATACAGGTTCTTCTTACTTTATAACGTCGTATTAAATTTTAGGTTAAAATATTTCTGAGTAACTACACGGCTATTGTAGAAATGTCCAAACTCCGAATACATACGTATACATATATGTAGATAAGTACCTATAAATTGTCTCTGTTTTCCCCATGAAGGAAGTACATGTTATCATAATAATAATAGCTATAAATAATTAAACGATATGATAATTTTACACCATTATACAAGAGAATAAAACCTTATTGCTACTCCCGCTGCTCCACCTTTTAAAAAGGCGCTATTTAGTAGATAAACGTAACATCATCACGCCTGTTATCCCCGAAAGGGTAGGCAGAGGAGTGTAGTACACTCCAGCGTTTCACCAGTTACGTTAGATAAACGTGTTTTTTACATTTACATTTACATTTGTTTTCGTTAGGAATGGATCCCGTTACCCGGGACTTCATAATCTGTTCTCTATTCATTGGACCATTGAAGTAATCGATATTACAAAAAGAATTCGGCCAAATTTAATTACCTAGGCCAAAATAGACTTTTACCTAACAATTCTAAGTCCCTTCTTTAGAAATGACTCTGAAAGTCATAAATAACTATTCCTCATGACAGTTAATATGATCGGGAAATGGCAAAATGCCCTTAACCTCCCCACAATACATCTTCAACAAGGACCGATCCCAAGACGATAATGTCAGTGTCCCCACCCTAATCGAGTTAACATCGATTGCGGGTAGAGTGACCAGCTTTTAAGTAATTCTGGACTATCAGCGCTTTGGTGAATAGTTCAACTGATACCTGTCGCCATCATCACCAACCCTTTTTTCGTTCCACCAATGGAAACGGGTCTCCTCCCAAAACTAAAAGGGTTAAGCCACAGTTTGCAACAGTCAGCCCGCTTAGACCATAGTTTTCTACGCTGGCGATGTGCGATGTACCAGACTTCATATTCCTCAGAGAACTTTATGGAAAACTAAGTCACTGAGTAGGTACGTGTTGACAATATTTTCCTTCACTATTTCTTCACTATTTTATTTATTCATTCATTTACTCTTTATTGTATACCACAAGCAGGCTTTTGTATACCATACATATTGTATACCATAAGCAGTGATAGCCTAGTGGTTAAGAATTCAGCCTCTCACTCCGGGGGTGCTGGGTTCAAATCCATGGCACGCACCTC
>DWME01000834.1:0-29275 GCA_018244795.1 Parelbella ahira ahira
CCCAAGTTAAAGTTGATCTTAAGGCGCGGCGGCTTCAAACAATAATCCCCCATCATTTATAAGCATCAAGGAAAATGTATTGAGGGTACAATTCTTCTTACCGCTTTTAGGGAGGGGAAGTACCTTGGCAAATATTCGAAAATATTGGAATATCTCAGCGTTTGAGATTCGATTACTTGTTAAAAAGATATTATCATATTTGATAACGCTATCATCATGTATTTTAATTGAATTTAACTCGATTCTATTGCACTTTCAAGGTTCTATTGCACTGTTTACAAAATAACCCTTCCTATTCCTCTGCCTACTACTTGCCTAACATTTAAAGCTTGTGATGGCTGCTAACATGTAATTGACTAACGTGGCAAGTCTTTTGCTTTTCCTTTTCTCTTTTTTGATGAAAAAGCTAACCCATGACAATAATACATACACCTATTTAATATTGGTAGATAAAACAGTTATGATATCAATAGCGATTAGAAATGACGCAAATAAATGTGACATGTGTTCTATTAATAATAAATAAATATCTTTAAATCCTGTTTATTAAAATTGACAAATATCAGTCCTTGTTTTCAACCGCATCATTTTTACCCGTTTTCCTCGTAAATTATATTTGGACTTATTCCGCGTTATTTCATATACCATTACTGCATTCGTTACAAACTCTCACCGAAAAATTATCGATGTCTTATGATATTGCTTATGATTGTTGCTTATGCAAGCAATGCATTATCGGTAAAGAATCACATCGAATCGATTTACATGCTTTGTCTCGATTAGTCATCTCTACGAGTCATCCCTATCGGATTCTCTCCACGCTAACACTTCCGTAGGGGTTGCAGTAATGACACAGACACCCTCGACCACTTATTGGTATATACATTAGTACCCATTGCAATACATATGTATGTGGGATACACTTTGGGGTTACCGAAGATTGATTACATAACTGGGTTTTGTAAATCTGATAATACCTGCTTAGCGGTTATCACCCGCGTACTATTACGGAATACTTTGTTAATAAGTTAACCACAAAGTGATAATATTATCTTACTTGATGATACTTATAAAACAGATTTATGTTCATATAGACGCTGAATGAATGCAGATGCCGTGGGAAGCCAAGATTCGCCTGTCTTTACCACGTGTCTGTCTGATAAAGAAGTGTGAACTCTTCGATACCGGCGTGCATATAAGCAGAGAATGATAAATGTAGAACGTCAGGTCTGTTTGAAAAGAGTAATTTGGGCTCGACGCTAACTGCCTACATTAAATGAAACCTGACGTGAAAATATAACAGTAATTATAATGATAAAAATGACATTCATGTTGTAAAGCGGTTCAAACTCTTCTCTGGATCTGCAACAACTGAAAAATTGGCAAATTTCTTCAGCAAATTTACCAGCCTTTAACGATATATCCTGGAGCATCTCTCCTCGGATATCTCAATTATAACTCGCTCAAGGACAGTAAAACCAACGATCAATTATATTAGCAATGATCTTCAAAATATTCTGAAACTTAATTGAGTTCCGATGTACAAAATATGTTAACATGCTTATACAACTCCATCAACTATCTATAGCCAATTTTAGAAGCATTTTCAAAAACTTCTAGAAGATTATCTTCTTTTTAAATTAATTATTTCCGGGTGAGAGGCACGAAAATGAAATATTATTTTCAATATCAATTAGACCCAACCCACAAATAAGTTAGGCACAATGTCAATTTTCTTTGTTCGCATTTTGCATTAAATCATTGTCTAGTTTATGTTCAATTACAGTAATTGAATTTAAGTTAAAAATATACAAATACGAACAGAACTCGTGGAAAAAGAGTCCGTTAATTAAGGTTGCTACGAATAATTTCTTATGTATCTTAAATCTAATACTTCAATGTAAATTACTCGTTGCATTTAGATCATAGACGTGAATTAAGTTGTTCTTCAACGATGTGGTCAGCCCCTTTAAACTTCAACCTGCCAATTATGTGAGTTATTCCGGTAACCTCTGAACTGCTTCGTGACGAATTTTAGCAAGTTAATAATAAGCGAGCAAAGTTCGAAGGGCGAGTAGTCACAGACATATATAAAATTCAATATAATCAACCCCTGAAATCGCCTGGAAAATTGTGAACTTCAGAAATATATCACGATTTTTTCAATGACCTGCGTAACTATGGAATGATTTACTTTCTTAATATTACAGCGAAGATTAATAGGACCATTTAATAGGGACGAAAACACCGGACACAATTTATTAGTTATACCGATGAAAAACCTCTTAAATATTATGAATAGGAAGATTGCTTTGATACGGAGGCTTAACTGCGTCGTTAGTAGTATACAAGATGCTTATGAGTTATTATATATCCGTGATATATGGTTGTTAATATTTAAAAACCAAGCGATATGTATTGAAGCAATGGCTAACGTGGTCACATCTTCAAAGACTGACAACTATTGTCAAGTTTCCAAGTAAGTTTTTCTTTCGGAGGATACGTAAGAATTTTTGTATAAATAATAAACAATCAACAGACTACGGTCGCAAGTGGGCGATGATGCCTTAGACCCTTGAAACCAACCCCAAACACGATTAAAAGCGTAGAATCATTAATATCAATTTAATTAGTATTTGTTGTTAATAACACAGTAAAAGTGTAAGACCGTAATCATCAGTCTCAGCGTTATACGAATTGTTTATAGACAAGTCAGTAATCAAAAACACTAAAGAGATGAGCTCTAGGACAATTAAAAAAATAACTACTGCTGTCAGACCAACACAAACTTTATTAACGAACACTTCATAGTATCAACAAATGTAACAATGGTAACTGCTAACAAGCGAACAGTATGCATATTTGATATCGATTATAAGACGTTCAATATGCATATTGTCAACTTAAGCGTACTCTTTATTGCAGCGGGAGAGCATGGGATATACCTACCTAGCTCTAGGATATAAAACCGGCTACGCTAAAGCTCGTGGAAGGTAGACACTTACGATTTCTACTTCCCCATTAAGTCTAAGTAATTTTGGTATTAATAGAGTACTGTTCAGAAGGTAACTAAAAACTTGGTCATCGTAGCGGATGCCAGGTGGGCGGTCGCGAACACCGGAATTAAACGGGCCAGGAATTATTGCTCGCCTCTCTGAACTCGACGCCATATATTTCTTAATTTGCTATTTATACAGAACTCCTAAATTATCATCGTCTGAACTGGTATCAATTAAAGTGGATAATTATTATTGTTCATTTTCTTTCAATGGAGATTTCGACTACTCCCCAATTTTCTTAATAATCTGTGGTTACCGCGATTAGTTTTGTTTTAATATGGGCTCTCGTTTGAATACAATCTACCTTGGCAAAAAGATGAAAAGAAAGTTCACTCTTGTCTTGAACAATTTGAAGTACCGTAATTCGGGGAATATAGACGCTGGCAGTGAGTTCTACTGTGCAGGCAGTCAGCAAATACTTGAACAGATATGTTGACGTAGAGCCTCGAACAATGGATTAACATGGCATGTACCTATGTATGTCAACAATAATGCTTATGGAAATCAAACAAAGTAACAATCAAATTCAAGATGAAATATTTTACTAAGCCAGTTCAACTAGATACATTATTATTATCATTGCCTCATTTAGAAAAGAAACACGTAAGCAAAAATGAAAACTTAAAAGGGTTGCTAATGATCATAATTTTTACACATGTAATGTAAAACGGTCTCCTAAATTGTCAAATTCCTTGTGAACGTGAAACTCGCATAAAAATTATAGATTCAACAATGGGTACATTATTTCTAAGAAATACTTGAGAAAATTAATATTGAAAGGAAATCATTACTGCGCGGGTCGCAACAAACAGCGTTTACATCGGCTCAGGATTTAATGATCGTAACAGGAAAGTTTTGTGCCTTAATAGGCAAAGTGTATAACTGTAATTCGATACAATTTAAAATAAAAACGTAACATCAAACTTGTGATCTCCGAAGAGGTATGCAGAGAAGTGTAGCGCACTACCACGTTTCATCACGCTTACGTCCAGTTACTTTTACGTCCCATGAAATAGGTGGTGCGCCTTTTGCCATACACCGGTCACGGATCCTATCTCCGAGTCACTACTAGAAATTTCTACTAGAAAATTTAAGCTAGATAAATTCAATAGTACGGGATAACCAAGATCTCTCGAAGAGCAGCCGTGCTTTACAAGCTCAGTCAATCAGTCAAAGAGATGAGATTAATTAAATGACTGAAAATATTCAAAAATCACATTTATTCCAATGTTCAATCACGAAAATCGAATTTGAATGAAATTAATTCAATAGCAATAATTCCATTTAAATTTGATATAATTCCATGGAATTAATTTTATTCAAATTCCATTTTCTCAATAAAAAAAAATCGAATAAATGTAATTTATGGATATTTTCAAATATATTCAATTATTCCCATATTAATCGACGTTTTAACATTCTATTACAATTAGGTATACCTCGCTAGCCTTTCAAAGTCTACATTTAATAGTATTTATAAAAAACAAATATTTGTTAACACGGCCTTAACTGGTTTTGCAGCTGGCCACAAAATTAAAAAACGTCCCCGAAAAGCGGCGAGAAGTGAGGAATAATTTCGCTTTATGACTTCCGCTCCTCGCATTATGAAAATGAAGTTTTTATGTTTTTACCAGTCGGCGCCGGCTCGAATTCATCCAGCGTATTAAGGGAATAACTTTTAGATGATCGTTTTCCACACAAATATAATCTAGCGTTCGTTTCGGAGTGAGACTGTAACGATAAAAAAATTTTAGATATTTTTACGATTACTTAAATTTCATTTTGGTAATAATGTTTTCTGGGAGTTAACTGCGGATAGCGTTAGCGTCTAAATATATTTTTAATATAATCGATGTTTAAACTTTTGAACGTATATAAACATTCGATAGACAGATTTTCCAATAACTTTTATCTCTGCCTGGACTCAGCTCCAGGCCTCCCACACTTTCGAAAGAGACCGTTGCAATAGTTACAGTACAAGTCTAAAAAGTTTTGCTGTTGAAAAAAATGTAATTATAATAAATAAAACGGAACATCACGCCTGTAATCTCCGAAGAGGTAGGCAGTGGAATGTAGAACACTCCCACGGTTCTCTAGTTACGTTTACATCCCATGGAATAAGTGGTGAGCTTATTGCCATACACCGGGCATAGATCCAAACTCCGAGTAACTACTGGAATTATAATTTATAAAAATTCGATAGTGCCCGACCCGGGATTGAAACCAGGACTTCCCGATCAGCAGTCGCGCTTGCAACTACTCGACTAACTAGACAGTCATAAAGTGTAATAATAAATAAGTGTATTAATTTATTTAAATACTATGACATATTATGATAAACTAATATTGTACAATTATATAACAATTTTAACCTGTCATTATTAAAAATAATATTATAATTAAAATAATTATGGGAGACATGCAGACAATTATTAGTATGAACATATCCGCTGACATTTATGCGTGTATAACAAAAACTGTATGAAACAGCTCAAAGACAACCGCCTGGAGAGCCATGGGAACGGATAGAACGGGTATGCCCATTAAAAATACTCGTTACATTACTCATTACTGCGATGCAACGAAAGGTATCCCAAAAACGTAGCAGAAATGAAAATATGCAACGCTTCGAATCACCTCTGAAACGTTGATGGTATATGCCTACTGTTGTTTGTACTATAATAAACATCGTAAAAACAATAAGATATTTGACTGTTACATCTTAAAATTACTTCTATAGCGTTTAAGGTATACAAACACTTTTGATACTTAAATATCTTAGTATATCCTTATACAGTACCATATCGTTCTTATCCATCTGTTTATCACTCCACTGTTGAACACGGGTCTTCTGTTAGAATAAATCAAAACGGATGAAAGCCATCTAATAGCATTTAATGACTAATGATTGTCTGTTGATATCTATGTAATTGATTTATTTGAACGCTTAAAATTTAGAGTTCTTTATAATGTTTTCTAAGGCCTGCAGTAAATTAATACACTTGATTTAATATGATGTATTGTTTAGTATAGTTAACTACAGTGCGCATAGTTGCTCAAAGTTGACCACCCGGTTGTTAAGTAATGTTGGCAGAGTTAAAATATCGCTCCCACACTGGCATCTAAGAGTACTTTGTATTATGTGGGTTTAAAACGTTTTATCGCAAGTACATGGTATCACTGTCACACGATGAACACAGTACTTTAACAATTATGTACACGGAAGAAAATTGGAATTGTAATTTAGATTTCAGGATGTTTCATTTAGATGTAATAAGAAGTGTAA
Source organism: Parelbella ahira ahira (assembly GCA_018244795.1). Classification (NCBI taxonomy): domain Eukaryota; kingdom Metazoa; phylum Arthropoda; class Insecta; order Lepidoptera; family Hesperiidae; genus Parelbella; species Parelbella ahira. The sequence goes on from DWME01000834.1 coordinate 6,346, forward strand.
TCTAAGAGGCGATTTGTAAATATATTTTGTTTGATCTAACAAATTTCTTATAAGAAACAATAACAGAGTTTATTAGAAAATTACACAAATATTTATATACCACAATGTGAACCAAAAGTATATTTTTGTAGAGAAATACTTCTTCAATTTTCTTGATATATTGTTACCCATAAGTGTCTTAATAATTGAAATATTATTGGTACAAGTTTTTTTCACATGGTTGCAAATAATGTATCTAATTGATATATTTTTAGATATTACGCCCATAAAAAAAACTATTCAAAATATTAATTATTATAACATTTTAATACGTTTATAAATACCGTATATTAATGGGACATTTAGATTAAGATATCGACTACGACGATTTTCAGGTGTAATAATAAAGTGTAAGCTGGTGAGTGAAATAAATATGTATGTATATGGACGTCCGAACAAAATAATGAATTAACAAAGAAATTAGTAGATAATCAAAAGATATTTACATAGATAAATGATAATAACGTGTTTTAATCAATTAAACACGAGACAAAGGCCAGCACTGCCTCGAACACGTCATTAACTAAACAAACATTCCATTTCAATTATTAATTACAAAATTATGAAATAGTGTCAAATTAATAATTACGCCTAACAAATGACACGACAAACGCTCAATTCACGTGGATTGTAATAAATTTTATTGTATAATGGCGTCGGGCGTGTTTGTCCATCATAATTATTCCACGCCCACCGCTCGTCAGATACAATCATAAAGCTCCTCGCTGTAGCGTGCTCCAAGTTCATAAACATGTCTGCTCTGACTGCGGGATGAGACGGGAATTTGATATCGCACCGATCGCTATCGGACTTGCACGGTTTGCGTAAACGTTTGCACAATAAAATATTTTGAATGGTCCTAGATATTATTACTCTCGCAATAAAGAAAGTGCAGCTAAAACCAAACTTGTTTTCGGTAGTATTGGTACATGCGATTGTTACCAGCTTTGTTAAGACACAGGACTAGTTGGTTTCATAACATTATCTGTATCCGTACCAGATCTAAGATCTTACATCATTGTCTCTTCAAAAGAGACACCGCTGAATTGATAAAAGGGATGTCTATTTCAAATTGAACTATAAAAACATCACAAACGCAATAAAACTGTTTAATAACCATCCAGTATACGACTTATTCCACCTTTCATGATGGTGTTGTTTTTACTACTTTTTAATGTGATCCATAAATATCAACAAGGGAACTCAACAAAAATAATGCTATGCATAATCAAATTAAAGAGGTTATTCATAAAACTGAGGCATTCGTTCCCTTACGGACTATTAATCACTTAGTTAACACCGTGAAAGGAAAATTTATGGGCATTCTCAAAAGTTTATTTTATAAAACATCGAAGTTTCGGAGACAACCCATTTTAAGTAATGGTCCGAAAAGGTATACCGACGGACGCATTTACTACCTCATTATAACTGCGTCCAAAATATAATTGAATGAAAAAAGTGTATTGAAATTCAATTGAATAAATTCGAATAGAACGTAGAATCGAATAGAATGTGTTACTAAGTGTATTTATAAAAATTAAATTTATAATTGAAAGGATTAATAAAAGATTAGACAACTCAAAATTGAATTTAGCGATTGACATATTTAGGATGTAATCACGGAGGTTCATTATAATAATTGAAGAGCAGTAACCTGTTAATTAGTTCCAATTTAATTATAAATTAATTAAATTATTAGGACTGCAACAATTACTTAGGTATTCCATACTTTGGTATGACATTATTTTTATCTAAATTTCATTTAAAGCTCCAACATAAAAAAAAAAATACTTTTTCCTTACCGGCGCAATCATACTAGTATCTACAAAAAAAAATAAGATATTCTAGATATAAATTTTAGGAATTCTAATATTAACTTTAATCAGCACTCAAATCTGGGACATCTTTCGAACATTCAAAAGATAACCAGATATATATATATATATATATATGATAAACTCCAAAGGTCTCTAAATACGAGAAGATTTAATATACACGAGTAATGATGGTAAAACTTTAAGGCAATTTCCCAAAACATCTTTTAGCGATCTCTCGCCAACAAATATTTGGCGCCTTTGAATAAGTAATTGAGCCGTCCGACGCCTTGAAGGGTACGGTCTCAATGCGACGGACTAAGGGTAACCTAGTTTTTAATAATTAATTAGGGAATCCATTAGGGAGGAGGCGAGATAATCTTTATGGTTTCTTAGTGGATGGCGCCGCGCTAAATCACGACCCACCTGATATTATCGCACTTAACGGTTCTAACCCTAATGTCGTCTTTTAGTCAAAATATCACGTATTTCTATAGATAAGTATGATATAGAGCCCTCGACAAGATTAAGGCCCGCCACGTGTGTGCAGCTCAGATCGGTTTTGTGGTCGGGCACGAGGTAGAAGCGAATGTCCAAGGATGTTACTAGCCTTTGTCTACAGCGCACGGAAACGAATGAACCTGTGAGTTTGTTGTTAATATAATTATTCGCAAATTGTTAGTCGGTTATTTATTTATAAGCAACAATAGTTAGTGTTCGATTAAAGGGCATGTTGAACAGCTGGTAGAGAATAAGATTTCTGCTGAGTTGTCATTTAAGACCTATTTCAGTTTATGGTCATTGAACTCTATTAACATTTGCACCAGGCTGAAAGATTTCATATCAACGTAACAGTGTTTTTAAATTAAAATATAATATACATTTTAATTTTTGCTTTTCAATATTACTATCAACATCATCACCATGAATACGACGTCAATCAAATTGTCGTTCTTATTTTTTTCGATAATGTTACAATGCAAAAGAAAAATGTTAAGTTACACAACAAAGCTACATATAACTTCTGAAAACGTCAAATTACATAAAAGATACCACAGACATAGATAAATCTTAAACAGGTATGGTTAGATGCAATAAGAATTTTCTATATAAGCCACTTATATACATCATTTCGAAATGAAATCAAACGGATACTAAATTCATAAATATATGTAGTTAAATCTTAAAACGTATATAGAAACGCTAGTCGCTTATACACAAAAACCACATGCGTCATCCAACTATTATTACCTATGAAGATACTTGGGTGAACATCAATCAAGGTTCCTATATCAATGGCAGAATTTACTAGCGATATTTTATTTGGCACATGTATAATATGTGCTAATAAAATGCTTTTTTTAATCTATTTTTGGTATATGGCATTCGGTGCTCAGTCTACCCCGTAAGTTCATGGCGAGACGATATATTATGTAATAGTAATTATGTCATCTAATCTAAAGTAAATCTTAAAATAGTAGATATATGTTATGGTAACTAGACGACTGTTAAAATGGTTTAAGAATTTTATTGCTCAAAAAAATACAATATTCACTTACAGAGACACGTAACATTTGTAGAGATAATAATACCTACCTGTAAATGTACATATGTACGTAAATATTTTTATATGCCGACACAAAAGGAATGCTTGTGCTCGCCGCACATATTGTTTGTTTGGTGTCAATGCCGAACTCACGGTGGCTAGTGTAATGATATAAATGTCTAGATATTTTTTTTATAATCTATCTCTTCAAATTCCAAAAAATTTGACCATTAAAATTTTAACCAAAATTTTAACCGACAAAACTACCATTCCCCGTCCCGCCTCCCTCCACGTGGGACGTAGGAAAAATTTTACCTACAACGAAATAATAAAATATATTTGCCTAGTATCGTGACAAGAACGGGCGAAGGTTATATTAATAATGAAATTCAAGACGAGTCCCCAGCGCCAAAATCTAACACTACTTAGCATAGTTATTATAACGTAAAATTTAAGAACGGCATAAATCTCCTAAGGTGTTATTTGCTTGTAAAAGCGAACACCGGACGAGCTGATGACAGATACAATATTTTAATTAATTATCTTTACCTGTGGTTTCGCTCGCTTTCTCCTGATAATGACATTTTGCTAAAGTAAAAAGTATTTTATAATTAGTATGAATTGGCATAGGCTTACTACCTATTCCATGGGACTTAAACGTAACCGGTGAAACGTGGGAATGTACTACACTTCTCTGCCTACCCCTTTGGAGATTACAGGCGTGATGTCAATTAGTATGGATTTTTAAATATTTCTAACAGTTCATAAAGTTCAGCAATTAACTTATTCAATTTTTTATAGTACAATCATCTGAGTTAGCCTTTATTCGTCTAAAAAATGTATCGAAAAAACTCTCAATAAAATCTTAGTATATGCAAAGAACATTATATTATAAATAATATCTAATAGCTTTCCTCTAAACTTTAAATTCACAAAATTAAAAACCTGAAAAAATCTTCAACGTATATACTCACCGTGTTCAGATTTGTTGGCGCACCTAACGCAGGTGTGGCTTTAATCCAACAAAAACATTAGAAAGCCTTCAAGAAATATTCAATCTCACTTCCAACTCAATCCGCTTGCACAACGTATCTCTAGAGCGATAAAAACGAAACAGTTTACTTGATACACCTAATCGGTACAATTATACAATCAGCGGGATCTTTTACATCTAAGAAAATGCCCAGAACTGAACCCTAATTAACACCATAACGAGGAATGCCTTCCTCTATCTGAAGCTGATAAGATTTTTTGTTTCGTCGCCACCTTTACCAGTGATAAAGAAGCATTTAAAAAACAATCAAAATAGTTCGTTGATGTAAGACGCAGGTGACTGCGGTGTTATTTTTAAGGTTCCATCGCACCTTGCTCTCTCGTCTGATCATTTTTTATTAGATTTTATTACAAATGGCCCGTAACATATCTCTTTTTTTTTCGGTATATGTCGGTTACGTTTTTAAAACTACACCGTAAACTACATTTGTTGAGACAAAACAAATGTCATTTTGTCTGTGTCTTAGAAATTACGCTTATGTCATAATTTAAATAAATGTACATACATGTATATACTAAAATACAAATACAATTGTTTGAAACCTAAGTAACCGATCGGCAGCTTTGTAATGACTATAAGTAAATGGATTCTATAAATGTCATCTGTAAGACTTATAATATTTTTGTGGTATTTAATCAACGCTATAAATCACGAGGTTACATTTATAAAAGGCAGGTGGTAGCGGCTGGACGAGATCTACGGGGATCGGGTGTTGCGGCACACCTTGGGAAAGGCCCATGCCCAGAAGTTATACGCTAAAGGCTTATGTGATGATGTGATGGATTTTATAGTCGGTGTTATCATCTAATGGCAAAGACATTGTCACACGATTTTATTTTCTCCAAAATATAATTAAAACAACACAACTAATAAATTTAAACGTTATCTTTAAAATATAATTAAATTATAGTCGATAAAATTGTTGAAAACACGTATATTCGTCATAAACTGGGCATAAATAATTAATATAATAAATTCATTAAAATCCTCCAAACAAGCGAAAGCTATAAATATTGTTATGCAGATTCAAAACCTCGTGATTTATAGCGTTGATTAAATACCACAAAAATATTATAAGTGTTGTAGATAAAATTGAAGAATGTTATTCCATATTTCACTCCTCGCGTCCTAATCTTCATACTCGTAGTCCAAGTGTAGATATGATGATCATATCACACTTCGAACGATAACTGTTGAAAAATTTCTAATAAACATATGTTATATGACAACACGGTAACACATACACATATCTATCTAACGATACCAAGTGCCAATTCTAATGATATCGTTAGTAGAATTCGTCTTTGCCAATAATAACAGACTATTCGTCTAAAAACGTCCTTCTTGGAAAGCAAAATAAAATATTCCCTATCTAATAATATTTATATTTTTCGTGACTTTTTATACGTTGATATTTTGTACAATCTGTTACATACCTATTTAATGATAGCCGAATATAATATGATAATAAAGCGTGTAAAAATAGAAAGCGTGCGAAATTTTCCTTTGAATATTTATTCTGATCCTAGAGTGATACTGATTGATCTGATCCCGACTGAAATTGTAGATGCCAAATACAATTTCAGCCCGAGATGAACATTGATTTTAGTAACAACATCTGTGTTTTTATATCCACAATGTGTTTAAAAATATTAACGAATAACTCTGTTTTATTTAAGAATATGAACCGTATACCGAATTACAGTATAGCTTAAATTGTATAAAGTAAATAAGATTTGTTTTAATCCACCAAAAGCATACTCATCTGAGCGAAACGATACTTCCGGTTTCTCCCGCGCTTTCCCACATCCCAAAATTGTAAAACGTGCCTAAGAAGTTTTCACTTCAAAAATATTTTTACATTTCTCATCTTCATCCGTTTCTGCTGTAGGATCGAACAATATTGAAATGCTCTAATCTTCAACAAAATAGGCATTTATGAGGCAGGAACACATATGGGAGTACCAAAATTGAATTTCTGTCTGGGCTTTCAATCAAGTGTCAATTTGCGTCTCACAGGATCGTACATATCCCTATAACAATTGTAAATGAAATAAAGTACGGAATTCTTTCACATGCTTAGACAAAATCTTTGCTCGTTTTTTTACATTTGGGAACATATTGTACGAAACATTTAAAATGTACTTGTCCCTTGTCACCCGGTTTCCAATTGGACATTTTTCATGAACTTTGCACTTTACATATTCGCTTTTGAAATGGTTTTGTTTTGTTACGGTTTAATTTTAAAAAGTCTTGTTTATTGTTTCTTCTGTAGCGAAAAAAATTTGCAATATTTTGGAGAACAAGTTGAGCCATAAACAGCGTCGTTAGTTAGAATAACACAGGCTGGTAAAAGTTCTGGTTTATTTCTCTCTTATTCATATTTACCCTTACATAGAGAGATACCAGAGAATCTGTATACTAATTACTAACTTTATTAGTTATATATATATATGTAAAATTTTCGAAAATGAATCTGTTGATGGAAATGGTATCAAATCTTTTCAAAACATTCCTAAATTCATTTACTGATTATTCAATCAGAGTACGAGAAGGAAAATTCTTCCATCAATGAAATCATAACCTGTGGATATATGGAATATTCACGCTTGATCTGTATTTAGCGTCATGGATCAACCAATTTGCGAGAAATACCTACCAGTTCTGTAGATATAAAAGCGTTCTCTAAGAATAAACCTACGCAATTCTTATCAAAATCCTCTCCGCCGTTCCTAAGATCAGAGAACACAAACGGAAAGACAGTCAACACAGATAGATGATTTTGTTTTATACTATCGTGATTCTCAATACTTACAAAACCAATTTGCATGAACATTTCATGTCATTTGCAATTTGCTTCAATAACATTGTGTATTCAATTCCTCTCACTTGGTATAGAACAGGACTTTTGAGAGAAGTAAGCAATATTCTGTAATGCAGGTCAATCAATTAATTATATTATTGATTACCTAGATTCGTTTCGGACGAATAGTCAATACCATTAATCATTCATTTTACCAACGAACAATAATATAAGCTCTGTATAGCACATAATGCATGTAATACATTTCTCAATCCACCACTTAACGCAGATGTCACAAAATCTCCAATCTGCAAACTTTGTAACTGACGTTGATACCAGTATTATTACTATATTTTATTGTCACGCCAGGTCCCTTACGTGGTAGGCAAAGAGAAGCGAGTGTCAAATATATTTGTCCTTAGATAAATGATGCGCTTCTTCCACATTCAATACTCTCAACATTATCATATTTAAATATCATTTTCATCCGAAAACATTGATGATGTTAGATTGTCCATTTGGACTTCGTAACTCTGATGATGTAACTTTTCTTTATTATACTGAATACTGAGAAATTCTTACATTTTTCCTTGTGCGGAAAATACATTGACTTCGTATAGCTACGGCGGTATTATCTCAATCTGTGTATCGACAAGCCGCGTCACAATCCCGGGGGAACCGTGAACTGTATCAATAACACTGATACCGACTGCGGGCATCTGACAGGGTTGCCACTTGGGCGGTTTTGAATTTGGTTTTTTAAATACAGGCTGCAGAATCTCTAATTTAACTTTTTTCATTCGATTATAGTTTATTGCTTACTTTTTCTGCTTATAAGAAGGTGCCTTCATAAATTTTTAATTAACTATATTATCTTCATTCAGGATCAATCGCAATTGCATCCTTAATTGATCCATTAAGTTAAATAGATAAGTTTTTCAAAGTAATTCGCACAATTTGCGAGTAATTAATATAAAGAAGAAGTTAAGAAATCCAAATTTTAAAATATTCAATCATAGAATATGTATGTATACTTATATGTTGAAACTACTTAGTTGGAACTAAATTATTTGGAAGCTACAGACTGATAGATTTAGAGATGTCTATTCTTCTTCTTCTTCTTCTTAGCGTGTCGATGACAAACACATTTTATATTTTATTTAGAGATGTCTATGTTGGACTGAGATGTGTTATATACATGAAATTTTCTTGAAACAATGTTTCTTCAGCAAATTAAATGACGAAAGGTATTGACTATTCCTCCGGAACTAACTCAAAAATTCGCGTTCAGAGTTTACACTGTTGCCCAACTTTCCAAAACTTTTTGTTCCACATCGATTAGTAGAAATTATAAATATTAAATTAAATAGCAGGTGGAAACAAATATTTGTCTAATTCTATTAAAGCATTGAGAATTATAACATCGCAATATGTTTATTGCAAAACTGGTTCAGGATTTAATGTGGCGACATCCTTCAACATGGGGTTGCTCCTACCGAGTCAGCTTTATCTTCATTACCTTCGTCCTGCGCTGTGTACCTTGCCGAAGCTTTAACGCTATCATTTTTCCCATGATTAATGGTGAATCCATTTTTCTTTAATCTTCGAGTACCTGAGTTCCCGTAAATGTACCCCGATTCGTATTGTTTTTCACAAAGGAAATTCTTGTATAATCTTTTAGTATTCTTCTGGTTGTGTTGTGTTATATGATACTTCATATGTTTATCATTATTTTATTATCACTGACGTTTTTTGTTGTAAAGTTAATCTACAGTGGAACAAGCAAATTTTGAGGAAAGATATGTAAAAATGTAGTGTCACAATGTATTTCAATCTACAAAAAAGATTAATCATTCAATACTATTGTTATTATGTATATGCTTACATATGTGTATGTTTGTTAATAAATCGTTATACCTATAGTACATAATGTTATAACAATTTTAAATATTGTAATTAAATTATAATGATTATATTATAACAATTGAATTATTAAAATAAAAGTCTAATCACGCTCACAATTTCAAAGTTTGAAATTGTGTTTGGAAAATCATAGACATAATTTTTTCAACATTAGTATTCAGAAGGTTAGCTGAATATTTCAATCTTTAAAAAAGTTCAGACAAACAAAAACACATTTTTTCTAATTTCAGAGTAATTAATTATTATGCAACTCATGCCATCTTAGGGTTATATATTTTCTTATATCAAAATATGCAAAGGGATGCTTTTATTGTCGCCCAATTTTTTTTTAACACGTTGAAAGACCAAAATGTAATGAACCGTGAAAGTTTCATTTCTCTCACTTGTTCCCTCAGAGAAGGGTACAATAGACGACGAATAAAAGATCTTTTTAACTGGTTCCTAAAGTCTGGGAATTCAGTATCAAGATTCTAAGCAGGTGTATTATGAGACAAGGCGCCCTTTCAGTGCGAGACACACGGACCTTTAGAATAATGAACAAAACAAAGTATACTTATTCATTAGCCTTATATAAACATATTTATATACAAATATGCATGTTTCTGTATAATATACATTTATATTTTCTGGCGTGATGTTACGTTTTTTTATATACACCACCAAGTATAGGTATATCGAGCTTCAGCCGGTAATTTGTAACTTATATACTAAATGAACTTAACTTTTCTTTTTAATACATATACCGTAAACTTTAGCTGTAACACACGATATTAAGAGAAGTGAATGATTATCTAGTTTGTTTTCCCATATAAGTGACGATTGTCTTTATTAGAAGTAAAATTGTCAAACCCAGATTATCGCATTAAATAAATTTCTTTATAATTAATGTTCTTATACATATACGGAGTAACTATTTGTTAATATAAATATATTTTTTATTCTTCTTGAATTTTCCATCGAAACAAATTCACATTTATAACTACATATATTTATTACAACCAAATGCACATTACGTAAGTAACACAATTTAAAATATTACGACAAGATTGCACTAATGTTTCTCGTTTTGCCGCACCGAATGTGAGCTTAGTTCGTAAAAAGCAGTGGTCGCCACTGCACTCCGTCGGCTCTTTGTCGGCACTTTTTGTGACCCGTGACTGTTTTAGTAATCCGATACCTGTTTGAGATACCGACGATGCCTATGCACAGGTAGCGATGAAGTAATAAAATATGAAATTTGTGATACCCACAACTAAAACCACTTTTTTAATAAATGAAAGATGACGGATGTCCGATGTACGATTTTGATAACTTTTTTTCAAATCTACCCTTTAATGTTGGTAGCGAGAAGCGTACGTAATGCCAATGACATTTTCTAAGAATCAATTAATAATAACGACGACATTTTGGGGTAGGCGGTTAATCCGCCTAATTCTTCAAATTCAGTAGGATTTTTATTGTACAATTTTTATTCAAAACGAAACAGCCCTTATATTCCGTCGGAATATATATGTACGTACATGCGCAGAGTATGAATAGATCCTGTCGAAATCACTATGTTCGGAATGTTCACATATTGTTTTTGGAAAACACAAAGAACAGGCCTGAATTAGCATCGTGTACCTAGTTTGTTGTCTACCTACAATGTCCTATTGCTTTTTACTTTATAGAAAGGTATATTGTGTCAGTGCACATATTCTATGGCAGCCTGTAAAACTGCACCTCCACGTGCAGGAACGAATGTTACAATACCCTCTTCTATTTACCAGCTTCATTTTGCAGTCCGATAAATGCTGGCCGGTAACCGAATATTATTCATCTGAGCCGTGGGAAGGAGATGTATTTTCGAACTGCGGCTCGCACTACAAAAACGCAGAGGTATATCTACTGTTATAAAAATATAAACATATTTTAACATATACATACATATGTTATATAAATAAAAACAAAAGATAAATATAACATGACAGACTTTCTTAACGAATTCAAAAACGTGAGCCAGTAAAAAACTTCGCTACTGAGCTAAATCGTCTTACGTTCATTACTAAACAAATCCTTTACCAACTAAAACCTCATCCAAGCACTTCTGTTGATCTAGTTAGGTAATCTAATTTGTAGAGCAACACCACGACTATACCGAATAGTGCACGGAAAGTCTGGAATTACACCGCATAGAATTATATCGATAATAAACAACACTGGCTAACCAATAGTCGTGTTCTTTCTCTAGTATTTCGAACAAATGGAAAGGAAATACGACCAGCCATCGCTTGAGACTCGGTAAAGGTAGAACTACCACAATATTAAATGGACAACATTACTTTTAATATTAATTAATTGAAGGTTAAATACTATTCTTTATAAGGGTGAAGGAAAACTAAGTTAATTAGATTGATAAAATGAGGTTGTAAGGGAACTTAAAAATCCCCCGTTGTGATCTTAAAGTAAGATACGTTTGTCAATACATCCACGGCCAGCGAAGTAGACTATGAAGTTGAATTCTCTAACACTGAGTGAGACCCGTGTCCAATAGTGGAACAAGAAATAGGTTAATAATGTCGTAATATCTACGACTACGAATGGTTATGAAAACAATTTCATAAATAATATAACAATAAATTGATGAATATATCTTAAACTCTAAGTATAGCAGTTTGAGTGTTGTTTCAATAATTGATTTCTGTTATATTTCTTAATAATTTTTAAACGCAAATAACAATATATTTAAATTGATTTTTGCTCTCTTTAGTTTACCTTCGAAAATCTTTCTCTAAATAACCTCAAAAGCATCAGATTCATTTGTTTCTGATGTAATGTAAAAGACATGAAAAATTAATTTACATTCGTTGACTATAGGTACGATCTCATCACCTACACTATTCGTACGAGCCATTTCTATTTACCGCCCAGTCTACGGTTGTAATAATCCCATGTATAACGGTTCGTATTATGTAACAGTCACATAACAACCCTGTGGATGGTAGATGCGGCCACAATCCACCCAATATTAGTGAGAACTATTAACAAATTCATACATTTTCATGTATACTCTTCTTGCCTGCAATTTTTGTTTGAATCACCATCATAATCACATCAGCCTCTACGGTTCCACTGCTAGACATAGGGGCCTTTCAAGGTGTGGCACAACACTCGATCCCCCGCAGGTCTAATTTAGGATTGTGTTTGAATGGCAGACTTAAAAGAATATAGACAGGTACAGAGGGAAATTAAGACTTAGCTATTTTGACAAATTAGTCAGATATCGCCTCATAGTCTACAAATAAAGATTGAAAGTCTCCGAAACTCACCAAGGCCTATATAAAGATAGTGGAGAAGGTAAAAGTATGTCGGGTCCGTGAGAGATATCTCTGCCTTCCAGGTCAAGTATCTGATGTGATGTTATAATTTTTTTTTCATTTATAGGTATTTTAGAAGGAGTGCTTACAAGTTTTTCTATATGGCGATCAACGTCTACTGCGATCGTAAACTAGTCTAGCTAAATAAAATCACGTTATTTGAAAATGTGTTAAAAAAAATGCAAACGTTCGTTATACTCAACAGATACAACTTTTATTATACGTTTATAAATTAAAATTTTGAGGAACCGTTGGTCCAAATAAATATGGTGATGAATTAGTTCATTAAATAAAATAGAACAAAGCACTACGCCTAGTTAGCAGAAATAAATACGAAACCACAAACCTAGCTCATAAAACGAAATCCCAAACTAAAATTGAGTATTAATAAGGCTCCAAATTTATTGCCTACTCGGCAAGGTAACATTGTTACCTCATTTATTTAATGATGATCCCCGGATTACCTTACAGTATACGCAAACAGGTCCCTACAAAATTTGGGAGTTTAATAGACTATATTGTTTACCTTGAAAATCCAATTAATTTATGCTGTTGGTTTAATATTAAATTCGTGTCAGAAAGCATTACTTAGAGCGTGACCAACAGCGCCATCTCTTGGGGAGTAGAAACAACTTAAATAATACATTAAAAAAACGTATTTTTCGTTAATAACAGTTTATAAAATATTATAATACACAATATCATATAGACACAGTATAAAATTAGTACCAGTGTTTATTTTATTATACAAATATATGTAGTTACCGTATATATAAACGTCGAAGCGCCACACCACGGTGAAAAGCTAAAACACAATTATTAACCCTTCATAACTTGTCCGTAACCACTTCATAAAAAATACCATTTGGCAGTATTGTGAGCGAAATAATTGAAAACAATTGTATGGAGAGCTTTGCAACAAAACGAGATAATGCTATCCACCACAACTTAACTACACGACGACTGTTAAATACAGATGGATAAAATATCGATGTAATAAAAACTAGCAATCTGTATCAATTATAAAAATATGTCAATCTATGATAGTGACCCTGACTGGTGATGAGGTGTGTTGTGATTATTGGTAACGGGAGTCAAGAAAGGTATTAGGTTCGATTTCCACCTAGCAAACAATATTTCTATAACAGTAATAAGCTGCTTCGTTGCTCGAATGAATGAAAGCGCGATTGCCGATCTGGAGGTGCTGGGTTCAAATTTCGGGTCGGGCGCTATTGGATTTTTTTTATTTAGAATTTCTAGCAGTGACTCGGAGTCTGGATCAGTGCCCGGTGTATGGCAATAGACTCGCCACCTATCAAATGGGACTTAAACGTAACTGGTGAAACGTGGGTGTGTCCTACACTCATCTGCCTATCTCTTCTGGGATTAGTTATGCAGTAATAAACTGATATTAATAACAATATCTCGTGATTTCTCGACACAGGCCATCTAATCCCAAAGCCTGTGTGATGATACTACTACAGACGTACTATACTCATCTGTCCATCTTCGGGGATTACAGGTGTGATGTTATGGTTTTTTTTCTTAACCAATTTTCATAACTACCATGATTACTCGTTACTCAATTTTCATTCAATTCTCCAAAACTCTAAAACAAAGTATTGGAAATGTAGAGACGAGTATTTTTTTGTAAGCGACACAGATAGAGTTCGGAACAATTCGGTAACGCGCCCTTAGTGAAGTCGCCGAGGACATCATTATTTATGTAACCATCGTTTTAGCTCGTCCACGGACTATTTACAAAGTGACGGCTATGGAAATATTCAAATTATATTGAAAATATTTAAAATTGTTAGTCTGTATGAAAACTTTTATTTTTAATTCACACATTGCAATAATGAAATATGAATAATTTACACACCCCACATACCACATGGGGTAGGCAGAAAGCACAAAAAGTCTCTATCCTCACAGACCTAACCTGTTAATAATTAAATGATTACAAGCATCCTACACATACATCCTACACAATTACAGTGGAATTTTTAATGTTTACATTTAAAACTGACAAAGGAATTGTCCATACGCGGTGTTAACGAGTGACCTAAGTTCCAGACTTGTATTAAAAATTAAAAACGTTACCAAGTTATGTGTACGTACTTCTGTTACCTACTATCTAGTATTTACCTTAGTAGTGTTAAGTCAACTTAATGGATCACGTAACGTTTTTATTCATTTAAAGTACTGCTAGTTTCAAAGCGTTTATGTTTTCATTTCGTTATCCACTGCATAAATATTAGGACGACTGTTTCATGCAGCGTGTAAAGGAATATTCATCGTGCCGAGTTCCAGTACATATAAAAAGGTTTCGCTCAAAAGCGAATTTGAAATGTCCAACAAAAAGTAAATTACGCTGTTGCTTTCAAAACTCATGTACGGTATTAAATAAATCCTCTATGTCTTAACGTTCTGGAAATTTTTGATTCGTCACACGGAAATAGACAAATTATCTTCAAAGAACCAAATCTAAATATTTTTAGGGTATTTTGTAAATACTCAGCCCTTAGCGAATGCATTTTCTTTTAGATAACAAAATTAAATTTAAAAAATCACAAATGAACGGCACAGTTTGAAATATTTTAATATCTATTCTAATATATGTAACTAACACATTTTAATACACCTGCTCCGTTCTAAGAATAGAACTACATTCGTCTTTATTCAGACGAATAAAAGTGATACATATTAGACGCAAAACGTACCTGAACTGTAAACAATTACTTCACATTGACATTATATAAAATAGGATATTGGAAATATTTGTTACCCTTATGTTTAAATGTCATATTAGATCTGTCCTATGTTCACGAGAGACACAGTAGCTATTGGCAATATAACCGTCGGTCCACCCGTTCAAATCCGGCCCGATCCCATCATCCCTACTTCCATCGCCAGACTGATGTTTACCTTATATCTTCTCCAAATTACTTATTCAAATCGCCTCGACCTAATTCTAAACAGCCACCTATTTGTTGTCATCAAAAAGAATTCAGTGTTTGGTTTTATCAAAAAAACAAGGATTCTTTCGGCTCTCGTCGCTTTCAAAGGGATTAAAAATTTAAATTCAAATTCAAACATTCATAAATTCCAGCCATGCCGCTGTACTTTAAGTTGGAACTTTATGCTTTTTTTAAAGTCTGCGTTATGAAAAATCGTGTTTACAAATTAATTGGCTATGCTAATTCTTCTTTCTAAACTTCTTGCATTAACATTTCCATAATAAATTATTAGACTTTGATTCTCAAATGTATTTGAACCTATAATTTTTATTTATATAACAATAAAGGATGACAACGATGATTTTATTTTATTTTATTTATTTGGTTCACCAACAGTTGTTACATCAGTTCTTACGTATTAACACAAGTACCTACAGTTATGAGCATTGCTAAATGTACAACCAATTATAGGTAAACACAGCATGCTAACTAATAATATTAAGTAAATAAAAAAAAAGGATTAATTTGGAATTAATTCAAGTAATTTCTTGGTAAAGTCTTTAAGTTTAAGTGAGAATATATCTATAGGTTTAGAAGTAAACAAGTTGTTTGTTAGTTTGCTTAATCTAGCGATCGGAGAGTTCTTGCCTAATTCGGTTTTACGCAGAGGTGGGACAAGAAGTGAATTCGGATACCGCGGAATTTTACGAGGGACTCTAAGTTTAAAAGTTTCAAGTAGTTGAGGACAGTCGACCATGTTGTTGAAAATTTTGTAAAGAAATATAAGATCAAAATAGATTCTTCTCTTATTTAAAGATGCCATCGTGAAATGTTTTAGTTTCTCTATGTATGAAAGTTTAGTGTGTGTTTGACTTATTGAGTAACTAAGATGCCATAAAAATCTTTTTTGAATACGTTCTATCCTCAAAATATGTGTAGCATAGTGCGGTCTCCACACTACAGAACAATATTCAAGAATACTACGTACCATTGTATTATAGAGAATAATTTTGGTTTTTGAAATATTTTACTATGACAGATAGACTGAAAGAAGGCAAATTCAATCGAGATACATAGATTGAATGAAGACAGACATACTTTATCTCTATTGGGAGGCAAATGAATAGTATTAAGGCAAATAGACTGGATTAAGACCGACATAATGAAGTCAGGCGGACTGAATGAACGAAACTAATCAGACCGAATAGCGACAAACAACCTGAAAGAAGACATACTGATTGAATAAAGACAGCCAAAATGAATATAGACATAACGACTGAATAAAAACAGAATAGTTCAATAACAAAAGATGATTGAATAAAGATAGAAAGACTAAATGACAAGCTGATAGAACTTACAAAAACAGCGAAAACAGACTAAATGGAGACGCAATTGAATATTGTATGGGGCTAGGGACTTTATTTAATCTTAACTTGGATCTTTATCACGTTTGGGTGAATCTATGATAATGACAGAACACATTGCACTGAGCCACACCCGCTCACGATGACATTTGGCTATTGGTTCAGGTGAGAGGTGAGTCGGGGCCCTTTCGACCGATGTGCATGAGAAACTCACAGACCGTTGCGTCAGCGCTTCAAAATTTACTTCATGATCGTTTAAAATTATGCTTATAACGGTATTGGCTTTTGCAATAGCTTCTTTACAATAATTTCAATTCACGTCAGTAATTTCTTGTTTTCGAAAATAGCGTTCGTGTAGAAGAAAGTGATGGATCACGTCAGGTCTGTGAATATAGAAATACCTACTTTTCGTTCCGTGCTCTCTGGCTAACAATAATATATTTTTTGAATGGTAATTTTGATTATGAGGAGGCCTCTGTGCAATAGTAATGGAATTAAAGAGCTGTAGATGATCACGATAATAATGATGGAAATGAAGTAAGCAATGAAGTGATCATATTGTGAGGTAATGGTAGACTTACAAATGTAGTATTCCTTACATTATATACAGATAACATTACGTTAAAGCAGTCAAATTTCAGCATTTCAATAACATGAACCAATACTTTGAATATTTCTTAATGGTTTAATGATTCTTATTCAAGAATCAAAGCGTACGTATCGTATTATCATTGACATTAAAATGATTAATTATGATTCAAAAAGTATTTTTAAAGATCGCTGAGTTTTCTTAGTTGTTTCTTGTTTGTTATTATTACTATATCGTCACGCCGTGTCTATTACGAGGTAGATAGAGAGCACTTAGTATTAATATTCTCTATCTTCAGAGCCTGATATGCTTTTTCTACAGTCATCACACTGTGTATGAGCTGGTTTTGTGTTTTTAGGTTGTTATGCAAATATAATAGGTCAGTAATATCAATAAATGCATTCAGTTCAAACTCGCGGCACCTATGGCTAGAGCGGTTAACATGGAATGTTAAACAGTTGAGGTTTGCACAAGTGTTCTCTAAACGCTGCTTCTATCAATATACATACCCCCAATAGATGGCACCTTATATTACTGTTATATTGTCACGCCTGGTCCCATGTGGGGCGTACAGAGAGCGCTGACTACCAATATCACTATTACTGCAGACTTAACGTGCATTTTCTACATCCGCCACTTTCTTTATACATGCACGATGGTTTTCGAGAATTCTGACTTTTATATTTCCAATTTTTTACTGTTAGATATATGTATGTATAATAAACTTATAAACCAATCGCGTCATTTGAAGCGGTCCTTGTAATACATATAAGAGTTTATACTACGTACATATATTACAAAAGTGTAATTATATTGAATGATTCAAGACAAGAGTGAATAGGCACTTTCTAGTCAAGCATTCTACATCCTAGGCGACATCTCGCTTACCATCATGTTGGTTGTAGAGAAACACGAGCCCATTGTTATTAAAAAGGTTATGTATGATGTCCCTATGTCATTGGCTCATGGCTTTCCATGGCTATGAATAATGAAACACAACTAGTTACACGTCAGTTGCGTTAAGTGAGGAAATACGTGGAATCCCAAGTGATTGGTCAATAGGACTACAAACGTGCCATTTTGACGTGTTCATCGTTAAAACTGTGGTAGTTAACTACTCAGTGCCGTACGCTATACATCAATATGTTAATGTTCTAAACAATGGGCTATCACAGCTGACAAGGGTTATGCTTTAAAGTGGGTCTAACAACGAGTGCGTGACCCAAACCTGATATGCAGTGAGAATGCATGTTAAGAGTGTAATTGCTTTGTTAAAGGACTAAAATAAATAGTGATTATAGAAATATACGTTATAATTAAGAATATCTATAATAAATATGTAATAAGGATATTTCACTTTAATATTATAACAATGAATTATCTATTTAAGTATACTTTTATGGATTCCTTAACCAATAACATGTATGATAGGAACTGAGTGCTTAAAATATCTTCACCAAATTGGAAAAGTTTCTTTCATTATTAAGATTATGAAATAATACTCGCGGATGTGTGTATTATGTCCGGGTCTATGAAAGAATCGCTATCCAGCTGGAATAATAATCATCATATCAGCCCGTACCGTTCCACTGCTGAACATAGGCCTTTCCCAAAGTGTGCCACAACACACGATCCTCCGCAGATCTCATGAAGCCGCTGACAACCGGCTTTTTAGCATCGTCGGTCTAACAGAGTTGGAGGAATAATGGCTACTAGAAATACAACTGTGATAACAATATATTGAAAGCCACTTCCTTATATCTACGCAAGTTTAATGCCCTATTTTTAACGTTACTAGGCTTGTTCATTCCGAGACTGCATCAAGCCCGCAGTACATTACGAGGTTTTTAGTTTCACTTCGTGACCGTGCGCACCTCGGAAACTGTGTCTGATTATGTAAGGAGATATTGTAGCTAAATCCTTGCTGAATCCTCTTAATGTTTTAAACAAAAACAATATTTAAAACACAATCAATATACATACTGATACATACACACAAATTCATAAAATTTTATTCTACAATCTGATACAACTCGTTCTTAGACTATATTTTCTGATAACCACAGCAAGACAACGAAAGTCGGCGGCGAAAAAAAATCTATAAGGAAAATTATAAAAGGTAATTGAATTGAAACTAATCGTTACTAAATTTGTCAGTACGTAATTGCTAAAATATCAATTTTTTAATGCGTAAACAATCAAACAGATAAACTTTCAGTCATCAATATCTCGTCTACACTGTCATGTAATCCTCTGATAACATTTTCAATTATTTTTAATATATAATTATAGAGACATATTACGAAGATTATGATGTCTTAGTAATCGAGCGGTCAACGGTTTCAGTCATAACCGAAGCAAAAACTGTTAAACAAGAAAATTATTTGAAAGCCAACATTACGTGGGACGAACACAGTCAATAAACGTTGTTTATCCCTTTTTTATCGGTGCTATTAACTTTCAAACTTTCGCCATAGGTTGGCGCGCGAACTGAAATAACCTATAAATATATCTTATCATATAATATTTAGAATTTACGCTTAATAAACTACAGGACTTGTGGCGATCTTAGAATCAACGGATTTTACGATGACGGGAAAATAACTGTTTGCAGAAAGCATAGAAGAAAATTACACAATACTGAGTACAGAGGAGAATGACATACATGTCTTATAAGAACAACTACAGATGCTAACTTCATGGCCATTCGTGCATATCAATCCACGTACTTCTCATTCTGTTGATATATTCCTATGTGGTAAAAGTACAATTTTACCTTTAAAATACGGCATGACATATTAGAGGTACATTATTTACGTAACATACGTAACAAGGCGCCTGTAATCTCCAAAGAGGTAGGCAGAGGAGTGTAGTACACTCCTGCGTTCATCAGTTACGTTTACGTCCCACCATGGAATAGGAGTTGAGCCTATTGCCATACGCAGGGCGTAGATTCAGTTTCCGAGCAGGATTCTACTAGGCACTTTATCTAAAAGGAAATTCTGAGTTAGAAAAATCCAATAGTACCCGACACTCTTAGTCATACGCGTCCCCCAAGGAGCGCCATCGCGCCCTGTCCTCATCTGCTCCTTATTTTATAGGTACCTTCCAAAACCATTTCAAGCAAGCAATACATTACACGAGTTCCAGGACTTAAGATTACATATTTTCTAGTAACACGCATTTGGCAACGTTTATAATTGCACAAAATGAGATTGTAACACCACACAAAGGCGTAAAATAACACGTCTAAGTATACGATGTATACCCGAAGGTGTATTTATTTGATTTCATAAGTTATTGGCGGAAGTCATTGCGATGTACACGCGCTGGCAATATTGCGTTGAAATCGGTACACATATCGTCATAGCTTGATATGATCTAATAATGGGGAGCAGATACGCAGGTGCATTTATTACAGCTTGCGAAGGCTATGTACTACTTACCATGTATTACTTACGATGTAGGTGCACCTGATTGTTTCCTTAGTTTTGTAATATTTGCACGTTTTGCTCCTTGAACTGTCAATCCATTAAACGGTTTACCTGTATGATGAGGGAGATGCATGTAGAAGGAAGATCTGTAAGCATAGACATATTTGAAGCTCTGTGCTCTCTGCCTATGCTGTAAATAAATAGATTCTTAATGTTATGTAAGTCAAATTAGTACAGGTATTTTCTCAGTACATTAATAGATCTACTAAATTCCACTGTAACTTAAGAATACAAGATAATATATAACATACTATAATATTGAAAATATTCCAATCATTCACACAGTTTAAATACGATATAACCTTTTTAATAACCTATTAGAGGTAATATAACATATTGGAAATCGTTAAAAGTGAACATATCATGGACGTTTCTGTAAATATATGCAATATGGTATAAACGCACTGAGCGCTCGTAGTTCCATGTTCAGCGATGCGTAAGCCGCGTCGGTAATTTAGCAGAGGCGAGTGATGACACAGAAACGACATGCTCTGTTATATCGGAATGCGTGTTGGGCAATTGTGACTGGATTTATAATCAGCCGGCATAATCACTCGTGTTCAATTAGGGAAAAATTAGATAGGGGACAAATGTAGTACAATATGCCTAGTAAGACATTTTAAGTCCGCATTAATAAGACATCAAGTCTGTATTTTCCAGAAAGGGGATGAAATAGCCTAGTACTCTTCCACGATTACTAAGCATATTAGAGATCATAAACTACTACCTAACTTATAGTCTGTGTTTAGAACCATTGTAAAATTGGCAATTAATAAACATCATACATAATGTACACTCTCACTCATATCTCGTTTGAGGAAGACTGGATTGATCGTTTACTAGTTCCATTCTTGTGTACTGACTATAGGTATATTGTAGTTAAAAATTTTTGTTAATTATTACTAATTTTGAAATAACGAACGTTAGTTACATATTTCACTTCTATCATATCAAAATACGTCAAACAAAACGTACAATACTTACAAACTAAGAGCGTATAACATATAATGCTCTTTATTTATTAAAACCAGATGAAACCGTTTTATGGTTATTGTATATTCAATATTATACTCGCTCAGCGCAATACTAAATCCTATAGAATGGTAGAAAACATAAGCTAGAACACCGCTATTGCGCATTTATGAATAATACCGTAGCTCCTTTCAATCACAGAAAATGTGGGTAGACAGACACTCAAATACGGCTACCGGGATAATAACCAGCTGAATGCGACTCCATTAAGCCGAATGCGCAATCGATACAGAATTTGCGACGACATTTCGCGGGCTTCAATCCACTTTAGCGATAAGAGACTCGGAAACGTAAGGTTTATTTCCAGAGCCGTTCGGTTTTAACATCGTAACCTTAAATTGGTGGGCGGGGCCTGATCTACGAGAACGATGATATTTTGTGACTCTACAAATAGAAGCCACTGATTAAGCGAACTGTTTGTTGGTATCCGATTTCAACGATTATAATCTACTGATTAAAGTAAGGTTTAGATTCCCTCCAATTCTTCACCATAGACTTTATAACAATGTAAACGTATTTAATTTACGAATAAAGTAGCGTGGAAGTCGACCTTAAGATTATACATGGCTCAGTGTAACGATGAAGCTAAGTACTGAAGTAAACAGTTCCTCGTTTATGAAGAAAGGGATATATGAAGAAGTACAGGTCAAGCTATTTGGCACTCGGTAGTCTCTGCCTACTAATTAAGATACCTGTTGTGACTGTGTACTAACTATTTACGAAAAACATTTAAACGGCTACTAAAAGGCTTGGTTTTTTACCAAATACACACACATTCGTTGCTGTCACGTTTCTTTTGTTACCAAGGTCACAGGGGTTGGAACTCAGTTCCAAATAGTGCGGAGTCATCTAAGCACGTACATACTTACGGATAGAGAGATTTTTGAAGTGAAACTTCTTTAGGCGCATGAGGGTAAAATTTTTACAGATGAAACGTCACGCCGGTATGCAACGGA
>DWME01000835.1:0-29263 GCA_018244795.1 Parelbella ahira ahira
TATTTGTCTAGTTAAAAGTACCGGTCTGTAGATATTACGCACTTGAATATTCTAGTTTGTAAGGTACGACTTCTTTTCAATTTTCTAAAATAATATTTGTAAAGTGCTTCTTTCGCTCGATATGCGTTAATGTTTTAACGACTTTTATTAAATTTTTAAGATATTTTGCTTCTGTTTAACTTGGAACTATGAATTCATGGTGGATCATCCCATTACTTTTCAAATTTGCTGTGGCAAATCCAACACCTATAGTTTTATGGCATGGAATGGGTAAGTTGTTTTTTAATGTACATTAATGTATTGAAAAAACATCTGGCATGTTTATTCTATTATTTTTTAGCTATTTACCAGTGTACCTATTATAATAATTAAATTATTGAAATAAAATTCTTAAAAACACTTGCCTGTATTTATTATAGCAGTAAAACAAATTTCTAGGTGATACATGTTGTGTGGCGTTTAGTTTGGGATATTTCAAAGTGTATTTGGAGAGACAGATTCCTGGTGTCTATGTGACATCACTGAGAATCGGTAATTCCACTATAGAAGATTTTGAAAGTGGCTATTTTTTGCACCCTAACAAGCAAATCGAGTATGTATGTGACAAGTTAGCTATAAATCCAAAATTGCATAATGGATTCAATGCGATTGGATTTTCACAAGGAAGTCAGTTCTTGTAAGTAATTTTTTATATTTCAAATTAAATGGTGTGCAAACCTGGTGATACCTTCTATGAACATATAAAACTAATCTTAATATAACTTAAGAGTGATAACTTAATAGTGATAGTAGACTACTAGTCATATTTTCCATTTAAAATATTACCAATAATAATTAATTAATGTGTAAGAAAACATCTAACTACATCTAGTTACAATATTTTATGCAGTTGCAAAAATCATCATGTGGACACTGTTTATTGATCAATTTATTTATTGTTAATCTTTTGTTGATTTATTAAATTTTTAAATATTTTGTTAAATTATTATTATAATCTGTAAAATTTTTATAGACGAGCTGTAGTGCAACGATGTGGTCATAAAATTGGGCCAATGAAGAATCTGATATCTCTCGGAGGTCAGCATCAGGGAGTATATGGTTTACCCAACTGCGGTGCCCTACAGCACGAGACCTGTAACTATGTGCGGAAACTGCTCAACTATGCTGCCTATTACAGGTAAGAACATCTATATCCTTAACAAAAGTCACTAGAAATTAGGCCTCTTTTGAAGTACAACAGAGTTTGTTTTGGGTAGTTGTGATTTAATTTCTTGAATGGTATGTACTGCCATTATAAAAAAATATATTTTATTATTTGTTATGTACTGCTAATGAACCCGGGGCCAACATTTGCAAAGTGTAGATGCAAAACTTTCTGTGGAAGGTTCTATTTAAGAAGTCATGTATAATATATGCATTGTATACTATTATGGACAACATCTCCTTATGCAAGGCCTATGTCCAGCAGTGGATTTAGATATGCCGATAACAATGATGTAGTTAATCTGTTGTCTAGTTACTGTAACAAACTCTGCCTAATTTGTGTTCAGATGGCTGTGTAGAGATGTCCCAAAATAGTATTGTTGTTATTTTATGAAGATGTATATATTGTACCAGCTCCAACTTTTTTTTCCTCCAATATCACAGCATAAGTGTAAAGGTTATCAAATGAAATAAATGTGGATTGTAAATATGTACTCATAAACATATGTATTTTTGTCTTTCTCTGTTACACGATTCTGAGGGACGGTATGGATGTAACATTCAGTTGTACGCGATCAAATATCTAGCGTGGCGTAAATGTGATATGTAATGTTAAAAATCTAATTCGACTCTAATTCACTCATAGGCGTTGCAATTGGCATTAAATTTTGTTTGTTCCGATTGTTTCATTGGATTTGTATATTGCACTTTATATTGAAATGTATTTCTGTATTGTCATAATATATAAGATACTAAGTGTCAATAGTGGAGTTGAGCGGTATATCGCGTCAGTAATTGCACGGGCCGAGATATTTTGTGTAACAATATACTTACATTCTACAATTTTATAACGTCTTATTCACTTGTTCCGGTAGGCGCAAATTCTTAATACTATCATACATCATCATCTTCACTGTTATCATTATCATCATGATTCCGATCGTCCTCAGCCGGTCTTAGTCGCTTGCTCGGCCAAGGCTTACCTTATCGAATGTTATTGTGCAGTTTCATAGGGCTGTTTTTGACCAAACACTTTTGTACTAACTTTCCAATTCAATCGTAGCTGGGTGCAGAAATCACTGGTCCAGGCGACGTACTGGCATGACCCCCTCGACGAGGACACGTACAGGCACCGCAGCGAGTTCCTCTCGGACATCAACAATGAGCTGTCCATCAACCAGACCTACGTCGACAACCTGAACAACTTGGAGCACTTCGTGTTGGTGAAGTTTGACAACGACACGATAGTCCAGCCGAAGGAGACCGAGTGGTTCGGGTTCTACGCGCCCGGCCAAGCCGAGAAACTGATCACGTTGCAGGAGTCCAAACTTTACATTGAAGTGAGTTGTTTTTTTAATATATTACTAATATATTTATTACATGTTCCGGATAGGTCATTTACGAAGTAGGCAGAAAGCAATGAGTCCCAAATATCTCTAGTCTTAGAGATTTGACGGGCTACTTCTATGTTCATAGCTCTCTTAATACAGTCACGTAGATTTCGGAGACTTCTGACTTAATATTTGTATTATTATATAGATCTAAATAAATGATTTGTATGAAAGGAGGTATTGGTTTTGAATTGACAAAGGACATGATCCGCTGGTCCGGGCATGCAAGAGAGAATGGCAGGTGAAAGAATAACAAAATAGATATATGTATAATGCGAACGTTGATGAGTGCAGGTGTCCAGGGAGTCCAAAACTCATCTAATAATAATAATAATAATAATAATCGACACATTTATCATTCCACCGAAAACCAAACCGAATCTAACCAGGTTAGGTTAGTTTTTTAAATCAATTTTAGACATCGGTAACAGAATGTATTTTTAATTTATTTAAGGTTTGATAATGTAAAGAAATTGTTCTTGATTAAATAATTCTTAGTACAAATGTGTTATTTGAGGGATGTTGGGTCTGGAAACTAAGTAGTTTTAAATACTGCTGTGTATCAAAATTACAAAAATTCGTTTCAGGATCGTCTAGGATTGAAGAAAATGGACGAAGCCGGTAAGCTGGTGTTCCTGTCTACCCCCAAGCAACATTTGAGTTTTTCAGAGGAATGGTTCAAGGAGAACATACTTACACCTTATCTTCTTTGAATGATTAGTTAACTTATTGGTTTTAATATATTACTGATATGGCTTGTTTACGAGTTCACATGTTGCTATCTAATACTCATTAGCTCATGACCTAGGGTTGTCAGCATCTCGAATAAATGAAAAATTCATCTATGACCATCATAAACTGTGGAACTTGGGGAACCCAAGTACTATAACAAAGTTTAACTGTAGTGCTAACCGTTAATATTCAAACTATTTTACGCTAGTTACGTGGTTTCAAATAAATTGTTATTTTTATTAGGCACATAATACTACGCTTAAAATTGTTATGTTTAAACACCTTACTCTACATTGTTAGAGTAATACTTATTGTGAAAAAATTAATGACAAAATACATAATATGTAGAATGCTTGGCAACCCTATGAAGATCTTAAAATATGTTGAAAATGTGTGATACATTATGTTATGTAATGAGAACAATTTATTTCTAAGTGCAATAAATATGATTGGCTATAAATAACATACACAACAGATTATAGAAACTGTAAACTATAAACAAAACAGACTGTAATAATCACTGTGTGAGTATAGACAATATAGACGAATATTATGTCATGTACTTTATTACGGAATCTCTACTTATTTCATTATTATGTTATTCTATATATATGAAAATAAGGCTTATTGGCAATAAAACCGTGATATAAAGACGACTTAGTATTTCTTTGCATTTTTACCCACTATAATATCCCAATTTCCACAGTCATATTGTATGAAGAAGCTCTCAATAGTATGCAAAGATAATCTTTTAACGGTTTGTTTTAGTTAACAAACGATCATCACGTTACACGTTTGTGGTACTACAATAAAAATAAATATCATAAAAAATAAAAATACAAATACAATATGGAATTTTACACGTTTTTATTTTCATCCAAAGACTGTTAAAAAATTGTTTTTGATCTATGGAAATACGTTAAATTCAAATGTCAGCCGAGCACATCCTCCAGGTCGGTCAATTGGGCCTTTACATTAGAATCGGGGTTGTCCAGCTGGGCTGTGGCACTGACATAGACTCGGACGTACCGATTGTTTTCGGAGCTGCGTTTTATGAACGGTGCGATGGCGCTGCGCAGTTTGTGCAGAGGGAACTTGGTCAAGCACATTAGCATACAACGCTCTGCCACTTTGTAGCTGGAAGGAATATTCAAGTTTGTGTGCGAAACTAAATGCTTCAGATCCCCAGCCGTATGTATCTATGTATAAGTATATAAAAATGACACGCAAAAACCACCGGACAGGTTTCGGTATTTTTTTTAGTTTTACTTCTGCCTTTGGCCTTATCTTAAAAAAATATTTTATAATATTGTAGTTTAAAGATAACTTCTTAAAGTTTTAAGAGACTACAATTTAAAGTGCCTCGTTAGTCGAACGGTTGAGAGCGCGAGTGACGATCGGGAGGTCCTGGGTTCAAATCCCGGGTCGAGTATCTACTATTGAATTTTTTAATTTAGAATTTCTGGTAGTGACTCGGAGTTTGGATGTGTGCCCGGTGTATGGCAATAGGCTCACCATCTGTTCCATGGGACGTAACGAATGAAACGTGGTAGTATACCTACTTACTAAACTTCTCTGCCTACCCCTTCGGGGACTACAGGCGTAATGTTGCAATTTAAAGCGGTTTTTTAAGATTAACAAAGTAAATTTTTGGCATCAATATTTTTTGTACTTTCTTTTTACAAATTAAATATATTCTTAATATCATGAACAACTTAGCGAAGTCGTGACTAAGAGTTTGTATAAAATACATCTAAAAGTTAAACTGTGGCTGCTAATTTAATATGTCGTAACGAGGCAAGCAAAAGTAAGTGAAAACTAAAAGGAAGAACTTAACAAATGTAGCAAAACAAGAAATGTAAATATAAAAATTGTGTGTGTCAACTACTGTTTACTGCTGACACAGATTTGAATAGACAAAGTAAGGCGTAGAACGTTGTATAAACAGAATATTCTATAGAAACACTTGTACGAGCGATGTACAAGACAAGAGTATCTACATGTATGTATGTACATCTGTAAACATGTTAATACATATTGTGTACGTTACTGTGAAACAATATTTCGAAATCAGTGGTCATGACGGTAGGCTGATTTACATGTTAGCTCTCTAGTTTTGCAGCACGATTAGCAAACATCACTGACACAGCCAACATTAGTATTCTAAGTACCCATTGAGATAAGTATCGTGAGTTGTCCACGGCCACGGCGATGAAGGAATCCAGAACTTCAGGTCTAATAAATAAGACTTGTCCTGATAGTATATCTAACTAGATGCGAATGATGATATGCCAGTTTTGTATAAAATACCTAGTATTAAATTTATTCAACTGTGTAAAAATTAATTGTACAGAATTATTATCATGATCCCATGAACCCATGTGTCTTATGACAATTGGACACGGGTCTCCACTCAGATTAACAATAGGTACATATACCATAATTCCTCGACCTTCAAGAATATTCGTTCGATAATATTAAACTATATTATGCCGAATTTAAACGGAGATTTTTTTATATTACTATCTGGCAATGGGTACATGATCACGATTGCCTTCGCATATTTTCTTGCAAAACCTTTTGTAATATCTGCAGCCACTTGGAAGATATGACGACGAATGTCGTACGCAACGAGATTTATCCTTTAATTATTATTTGAACGCCATTTAATTTGTCGAAAATAGCGTACTAATGTTCAATAGGTTATTTTGCAACCATTTTATCTTGTTAGCTGAAATAACAATTTCTGAAGAGGAATTTCCTTTTAAACACGGAATTTGCTGTACAGGTAGATAGGTGGCGATTTCAGAATTATAATAGAAGAGTAGGACATTGAAGAAGGTTATTTTATGCTTTTCTCTATAATCAATAAAAGAGGCTTTGATAGGAAATATCAGCGTAAACACCAACACCGTCATCTGAAGTACTTAGACTAAATGAACTGTAAATTTATGTCAACAATTAGATATTTTTATGACATAGCCCTCACTCAACTACCGCCCGTCACAAAGCTCTCTAGTAGAAGTTATTGTTTGTAGCAGCCATGACAGATTTGCCTAGTTAGTTTAACTTTGAAAACAAGGAGACATTTGACTTACTCATAAGGATTGATGCAGTCCATGCGTATAACCTTGTAACCTTGATCCTGGCCTTGCGACTGCGTTTTCTCTACTAGCATCGAAGCTATACCTTGTCTTCTGAACTCCGGCAGGACGGTCAACATTTTTATCTGGAACAATTATTACGAGTAAGAATAATATACTTAAATATTATATATGTATATAGAGCTCAGTGGCGTGCCAATGGAGAGGCCTATGTCCAGCAGTGGACGATGACAGGCCGATAGTGTTCGTGTACGTACGCGTGCGAGTGTGCGTGCGTGTGTGTGTTATAGAGAAAATACATATTATGTATAATATATATTTCAGAGAAAATAAATCTATACATAGACAAAAGTAGATTACTGTCCAAAATGGATACCGATATGAAAAAGAATTAAGATGAAATGTTTTCTTGATTATTCGCTATAGAATATACGTGAAGTTTTCTTGGGGAAAAAAACTATATAAGCAGTGTGTATACGTTAATTCATTACCTCCAAAATTTTTGGTTCCTTAAAAATCTTCCATAGATTCGGCGTTTCTTGCAATTTAGCGGTGAAATACAAAAAGTCTTTGGTATTAGGGTCCTGATAACGAAAAAAGAAAATATTGAATGTAACGTAAGAAGTTTTTTATTAAACTGAATAGAAATTTACTAACTTGAAATAGATAAAGAATTAGCAGCGGCTGGATACGAAGAGCTGAACATCAGAAGATCTACATCGAGAAATGATACGAAACAGGCTGATGATGATAATAATGAAACAGATTTATATATTGTACCTGCCGATAAAATGCGTAGCTACGGAGGTTCTTTGGGTCGACGGGACTTGAGGCATAACTGACGCACAGACCAGCTACGATACCATCACGGGTTTTCGCATATAGGGAATTACCTGCAAACGTTAACACACAACATAGTTATAGATAAACACCGATATCCTAGTAGTTTTAAATTCACCTTCTCTCAGTGGGGGTCCTGGGTTCAAATTCTGGCGCGCACCTTTTTGATAAGTGTGTATTATAAGATTAAGCATCACTTGCGGTAATAACGGCAAAGGAAGACATCGCGAGGAAACCTGCACATCTTAGAGTTGTCCAAGACAATGTTTTCTAAGACATGTGAACTCTGCCAAACTAGCGTCGCCAGAGTGGCAGACCATTAACAATAACAGCACCTCGTCAGCCATCTGGTTGCCGTGGCACAAGCTCTGCCTATTTTGGGATCAGATGACCCTGTCTAAAGAGATTAAAATGAAATATTACAGCAATTAAATAATATAATTTTATATGTGTAAGAGTCACCTGCTGATCGAGAGATCCTAGGTTCGAATTTATATTTTTCTAACTTAGATTTTCTAGTAGAGATTTTAGTGATTCGAAGTCTGGATAGGTGGGCGGCGTATGCATATGCTCACCACCTATTCCGTTGTGGGACGTAGACGTAATTGGTAAAACGTGGGTATGTACTACACTCCTCTACTTACCCCTTCGGGGTTTACAGGCGTGAACCTATGAAGTTACTACTCGATAAAACAATTTGAATTACCCTGTTTGAGCAAAGAAAGCAGATATTCATCCAAGGCCCGATCGTCCAGGATGTTCATGTTACGCTCTCTCACTAACACATGCTCGGATAAATAGTACTGTTTCAACATGTCTATCGCCAACTCTTGCTTGTCGCTGGGCACTGGCTGTATTGAAATATTAACTAGCTGTGGACATGAAATGGTTGTTATAAGATTATTGCTAAACCGCATTTGGCTAGTGTGATACTCACATTACAAAAAGAGCTATGCCCAAAAGTGACACAATAAAAAAAATGATGATAATGATGATTTTCTTTAACAGAAATGCAATGTCACGTTTATCATTAAAAAATATAGGCTTGTAGGTAACCTTATCTCGGTAAATTAAATCCTTCAGCCCGAAGATGCTATGACATTTCCTAAAATAGCCTTTATTTAAATAAACCGGCAATAACTTGCTGAATGATTTTAATAACATGATCTTGTGTAAATAAACGGGAAATTTAATTATTTTAAAGATCACACAACTCAAAAGATGTTGTCAGAGAGCCGTCACATTATAAGCAGGATGTAAATAAAATTGTATGACTTTTAAAGAAGTTGTTGTCGAACATTAATCATTAGAAAGTTTTTTTAGTCTATGAATAGAAAGTAATTATAATAATATTTTATATGGTGACTAAATGTAAATTAATAAATGACGACGAAAAAAAAACTGCCTCTTTTAAGCCGTTGAACGCTCGGTGCTGTCTACCCCCTAAAAAACCTGTTGGGACGAAATAATAATAATATTCACGCAATATTGTTTTTTAACTTTCCGATGCAGGGGTTTTAATCCCTGGCAGGCACATTTTATAATATCTATTTACAAATCTATAAAAAACCCTAAAGTATCCTGTCAATATATAAATTACAAATCATGGCTAAAATATAAAACTTGTAGAATATATTTTTTTTTAATATCCAGCCAGATTCAAAATTGACAGGCCTTATTAAATCAATTATCTATAATATTTATGAAGTTATTGTATTTATGAAATTATTCTGGTATCTTTCCTCTGTGTGATGGTTGATGATAAGGATTATGATGATTTCTTGCCTGTTACTAAACGAATTTGCATGCAAAACACTAATTACACAAGTTCGTTAAAAGGATTTAATCAAGGTACGTGATAACGCATACCCATTAAGTGTAATGTACATAGGTACATTACATTACAAATTGTAATTACACACCGACAGTAAAGTCTCGTTATCATGTGTGAAACGCTAGAAATATGTGGATATTTTTAATTATTTCTTTAGGTGAGTTGGTATGTTTTTTTTTTTATATCCAGCCAGATTCAAAATTGACAGGCCTTATTAAATCAATTATTTATAATATTTATGAAGTTATTGTATTTATGAAATTACTGTATTCACAATAATATACATTTTAATGGCTTTTTAATCAATTTCATACAATTAAATTGTAAGAATAACAATACACGTATAAAATAGTGCTAAATGTGTAGAGCACGTCAGCTCTATAAGAATAAAGTTATATTCTACTCGGTGCTTTCTGTCTACCCCGTGAGAGGATGAAACATTACAATAAAAAATATTAATAAAACGACTTCACAACTTGTTAAACAATTTCAATCAACAGTCATCTCTTCAAGAAATGTATTACAAAGACTTGTCTTATAGGTGCAATACAAATATCAAAATGCAGTGATAGCGGTTCAGTGTATGAATATGACAGCACGGAGAAAAATGAGTACGAGCAGTATGAAACGGCAGTTAGATCTGAAGAAGAGACAACAGTAATAGCTACAGAGGAGACGGGAACGACAACGGAATCCAACGTACAGCGACGGTACTGGCTGGTTACAGCTAAGCTTGACACCGGGCCGCGTGATGCGCCACCTTACGATAAAGAAGAAAAAGAGAAGGATGCAAACTTAAAAAGCAAAATCACTACGTTAGTCGAGCAAACACTCCACGACACCGACAGAAAACTGAGATCCATACAAAGGATAAAAGATAAATATAAAGAGGAGGATCCATATAAAATTGGATTCATTTTGAGCTTAGTGAAGAAAACTAAAGACGTCCTCAACGAACTGTTCAACGTTGCCGTGAAACATAGAGACGACTATAAGGCTTTGGAGCAGCTGAAAATATTTGAGTTCATCGTACATACAAATGTGGACACGACGAACTTGGTCAGACAAATGGTGGAAATACACATTCAGCACGTCAACTCCACTAACACGATAGTACAGAGAAAACGTGTGGTTTTGCTGTAATCGGTAATTGCTTGTATAGGTAGTTATTATTATCGGTAATTATAATTATGTTAGTAATTATTGGTAATTATAATTATAAAATATTATTAAAATTAATCGCAATCAATGATTGTCAATTATTTTAAGATTACAATAATTTGAAGTGATTAGTGCATTTTTCAGTATTAATACGTTTACAATATAATTAAATTTTACGAAATAAAAAGGTCTTTTGAATCTGAATATTTTATTAAAGATTAGATTTTCAATAGAAAAAGAATTAGTACTACAGTATGATTAATTAGAAGGAAACGTATTAGAATAAGAGAATGAGTAGTTAAAATTCATAGTCAGATATAGGTACTACTCTTAAACGCTCAGAATACTTGGTTCTATGTAGATACTTATATTATTACCAATTCATCACGCTAAGGCCATTAAAGAATATCTAGAGAGCACTGAGTCCCAAATATCGCCATTTTTACAAATCTGACGCATGTAGGTACCTTCTATATTCATCTTTCTCTACATTGTAGTATTCAAATACTTCAATTGCAATTAACATGGAATCATTTGAACGCCTAGCTCGATACAGTGACTATTATAAAAAATCCCGATAAGAGAAACACAGTTGTTCATGTAAATAGACAATGTGCCGTCGTTAGCAGAGTGCGGTAAAGAAAGGAATAATTCATTGCGGCGCGCGTTACCACGTGTATTCAAACACATAGTGTACCATCTTAAATAATGAACGAGAGGCGCATCTCATCTTTTCGCCGGTAATTATTTCTCCAGCGCCAACGTACACCTGCAGCGGCTGATGAGGTCGGATAGTGCATTAGTAGATGACGTCACAACTGACAGGTGTCGCGATACACCGCGTAATGCGCCGCCTATGCGTCTATTGTTCGTTTATGCTGTTCATTTCGAATTTCTTACTGTTTTTTGTCTCTTCAAAATTAGTATTTTCTTCAATGTTGCTACTTTGTGATTGTAATCTGATAAGTAGAGATATTTGGAATTAGGTGCGCTCTGCGTAGCCATAAGGGAATTGGCGTAGCCCTTAAAAACCCGAGAGTTAAAGTCATGTTCTACATTAAAGGAATTAATTAATTCCATATGACGCTAATTGTTTTCAAGAGTAGGACTCGACGTGGCCCCAAAATGTACTGAATTCATGTACAATATAAAAGTTTAAATACAAAGACCATATCAAAAACTTCATCATAAAACAAATTATTGACTGTTTAAATACAGGGTGCATCTTATTATTTGTGCCTAATTTAATAATTTAAGTTTGACGCGGCCTGAATCATCAGATTCGTCTCCACACCGAAACAAAAAATCGTAACATAATTGAATTAATTAAAAATAAATTAATCAACGAATTAATTATTAATCAACTAGATTAACTATCAAATAATTATAAATTGATCTATAAAGTATGTATATCAAATTATATCAAACTTCGAATATGTACTGAATATTGGCTACAAAAACTTATATAACACAATGTATCGCACATATGCATGCATGCGATATATAAAAGAACTATTGTTTAGAATACATTTTACATAGCGTCAATACAAACTCTTCCCCAATTTGTATAACAACCGAGTATCCAAAGCTTTGCATTGCATAAAACAAAAGAGCATAACAATGGAAAAATGAAAACTTTTTTGGCTTAATGAACAATAGAGTCTAGGTGAACGTGAGATAGACATATTTTTGGATGCAGGGGTGTCGTCAGCGGGCTGTTTGCGGTTTTGATGTTTTTCAGCATCTTACCTGTCCGATATATGTACAAGTATGTAGGTACGCGATATTATCATTACCGTTCTAGTTTATCCATGATAGTTTGATTGATAATTATTCTAATTTAATTATTACCTATTATTACTACTCTGGATTAAGAATTAAATAACATTACTAATTAATGTTTAATTATTAAATATAATTACTATTCTTGATTAACTGTAATTAACAATTTCGACCACGTTGCATGCTTTGGTAACTTATAATTACCAATATTGGAAATATTTAGTTTTAAGTTTATTCGTTAACTTTAATAAATGAATAGATATAACTTTAAATTTGATATACAATATTAATGATACAATATTCATCTTACTAATCGACAGATAAAATAATATGTGACGGTTTGTTTACTATGTGTTTCAATGTTAGTAATGACATATAATATTATGTACTAAGTGTTTTTATGTGTAACTTTGATAGTACTTACATAGTGCTTTGAATGGGTAGAGCAGATTAGGAGCTCATAATATAATTTCAATATCCCTAGCAAAATTTGAATCTATATTGGACATTTTACTTTCATTACAAATACAATACTACAAGGGGGTAGTAAGAGCTTTTATTATCCCGAGAGAATTTACTAATTTCGAAGTCTCAGGTAGAGTTACTCATTGAATTTGATAAAGTTTGAATGACCTGTCATAAAGGTGATTTTGGCTGTATAATACATATTCTATTGTAAAATTCTTTAACATCATTTCCATCTGTCATCTTCCAACTGTCACCTGTCAATATTTAATATTAATTAACATGATGCTTACGGTGCAGCCCTGAGGTCGTATATTCCTCTCCACAAGGAGGCTGCACTGTACACTGTGATTGCTTAATTGATCATTGTTTCGGCAGTTGCTTTACGAATATGAATACACTGGACGTACTGCCCGCTACTGTGTTGCCAGGGACGGACTCCGGTTTTACCTTAAATAAACATGTTTATTTCTAAATTATTAGCTTTCAGTAGATGGTGGAATTCAGTTCGCGTGTTAAATTACCAGTTCTCCGTGTTCTCCTAACATGAAAAAATTATTAACAATTTGTGTTTCGGTCTGAAGGGTGTGGTTGCTGGTTTGTGTGTATACTAGAAGCGACCATTAGATTTGACTCCTAACGAGTAGAAACACCTCTGTAAAAGATTCAGAATAGATCGGATACTAACTAATACTAAGCGTACTCAAAGTAACTTAATTGTCTGAAATGTTTGTAGTTTAAAACTTCAAAGTTCTTAACGAGGTTTATGTAACTACATTTAATGGCCTTTGCAATTTTATCAAAGGTAACAATCAGGATCGTTCGCAGATAAAGCTCCAAGCGCTTAAAAAAACTGGTGCTTGTCTTGAAAGATTCGTTCGCAGATGTCGAGCTTGAGAATTTTGCATAAATATAGTGATGTCAGTAATATTTATCGGTTCCAAGTCCGTCCTTCGCTATCCACATCTCGCCGTCATTCGGACACTGCGGCCGCCCCCGCCCTGGCCGTCCGCCCAATTGCGCGCCGCTTCGACCGCACCGTCTTGATACTTACAAGATTAAATATCACTTGCGGTAACGGTGAAAGAATGTATGGAAAAGCCTGCACATCTCAGAGAACTGATTATATAAAATTTGCTGTAAAGGTAAAGGAAAATGTCGTGAGGACATTAGCACATCTTGAATTTCTACATAATGATCCTTGACGTTATTTAAGAGTGGAAGTCTATGGCCGTAATCATTTGAATACTGAGTGGAGATTTGTGTCTTAGACATAAGAGATTTTGAAGAGAAAATACAAAAAATGACTGTAAAATTGATTATAATTGTTCAAAGAATAAAATAATATAATTAGATTTATTTTCGTGGCACAAATGAGCACACATACCGATCCATGTACGATCACCACATGTTAAGTTAATGTGTAAACTCATTGTTCAGCGAGCGGTGCCGTGGTGCGATGAACTGAAGATCATTGTAGCAATGGGATTGTCACTTATTCACGTTAGTATAAGACGATAAATATTGTTATTAGAATAGATGGAAATGGTAATAATGATAAATAAATACTTAACGATCAAGTGAGTGTGCGCGCAGTAGCCGGGCGGGCGGCGACTTGGGCAGCTTCTTTCATCCGAACGAGAATTCACAGCTAATTGTGGCATTAAACAATAGAACCTCTTAGCAATACAAGTAACGCGCCCGCCATTGTTCTTTTATGTACAAACATTTACAAAATGCATGCTCGGACAATATAAAAATTTACCAAGAAATTTGTTCAGGCTGTAGTGCAGCGACGGCGAGCTTAGTGCAACGTCATCCACGGGACCTAAACGTGAAGTCTTACTGGCGCTCGCTCGTAACAACATCTTGTTATATATTATTTAATTATTCCCATACGCGTCCATAATGTTGACTTATGAAACAGCCATTCCCCTGTAAACTGCAGTCCGTAAATAAAACAATGTTATAAATTAAAGTTTTTTTTAATTGTTGTACCAGCAGGTCAGGTCCCATACGGAGTAGACAGAGAGCACCGAGTGCCTTCTATTTCTATCCTTGCAGACCTGACGTGCTTTTTATTTTATTAAGGATATTATTGGTATTTTTTTTTTAAAGTTAAAACTTGGCGATTCTATAACGCTTTCATCAATATTAATCAAAATCATGTAATCAACAAAAAGCGGATTTTAATTAATTAAATTCATCGACTGCTAAAACATCACTTGCTTTTCAATGATTCCCAGACAAAGCTCAAAGTGTATTATTTTATAGACAAATCGAAACAGTACAGAAGTATGTGCTTACATAATATTAAACGCGGTAACGGAATTTAAACCTTGATGCGTTACAAATAAGATTGTGATTGAATCAGTGATGAATATTCAATAAGACATTTTGACATCGATGGTTAATATAATAGGGGATGGAAGGGGGCGTGTCCGTGGCTCGTCGCAAATATAATCAAGAACGGGGGTGGCAGAGGAGACGCTGAGTTTTTTGATATGCGCAAATGTAATTATCACTCCGAATGATGTACTCTGGCCACGTTATAATTAATGTCTGACCAAAGGTTCGATTTTAGTTTCGGCTGTAACTATAAGAGGACCAGAATTTTTCCTTATGGTTTAGGTTTCGCCTGTAAATCGGGTTTCAAACGGATAGTAATTAGTCTTAATTCGCTGCTGGCCATATAAGCCTATCCTATGTTAATAGGGTTTTTGCCCACAATCCCTACGCAGGGCATGCGGGTTAGAAATTGCAGAGCCCAGTTTCTTTCATGGTGTATTCTGTTTTGCACATTATGATATTTAATTTTACACCGATTTCATTTTGTTTTTTTTAGTCATTTCCGTAAAGGTATAAAATTAAAAATTACACTTGTATACAACAACATCTATGCAAGTACATATATCTACTTTTAATTAAATATAGGCACAAACAATTAAACAAGTTAAAGACAAAACAACTACTTATTTTGTTTAACTTTATTGTGCTGGTTATGCGGATTTCCATGAGCATAAACAAGGCAGTGTGTATGCGTATATGTATTTATAATTTGTATTTTTCTAAAATATAACTTGCTAATAACACTGTCATATTTCTTGCGACACATGTAAAATGTCGCAATTTAAATTATATTTTATTTCTGGTGTAACCCGACTCCACGCCACCCCGAGCGCACTAATCAACGCCGTTCCACGTCTGAGCACAGCGCCCTCTATCACAATGCCGCTATTACATTTGCTCAATAATTGCCACCCAACCCCCACCCCGCCACAGATGATCGCATCTCAATGGGCGCCCCGTAAACGTATCTAGGGAGTTGGTCAATTCCTGTGGTTTTACCGTGCTCTAATGAAATTATAGCAACAAATATATTATTAAATTAATATAATTATTCTATCATAAGGACAGGTGATTTCTGAGTTCAGCAGAAGGTAGATACTGAGTGTCAAAAATCTCGATTTTTACTATTTTATTTTAATGAGAGGATAATTATGCAGGAATTGTGATGATGAAGGAAAACATCGTGAGAAAATCTGCACACCTTAGAGTTAAAAAAATGTTCTTTAAGGCTTGTGAAAATTGCCAACCGACATTTGGACAGTCTGACAAACTATGTCCTTGGCTCTCTCATTCAGAGAGGAAACCCTTGTCCAGCAGTGGTAAATTAAAAGGCTCAAAAAATAACTGTGATATTAATACTTATTATAGTTGAAGCATTTACCATTATACAAAAAAATATAACTAATAAATAAAATAAATATAATGAAAACTATAACAGACTTAATCAGCACTTAAACCATTAATCTCTGCTGTTTAGCAGTAGATTGTGATGAACGGGTGGTATCTTAGGATATAGTTTATGTACAGGTTACTACCATCTTTCAAATCATTGATCGTAAAGAGCTGAAAATATTTTTAAAACATTTTCTATCCTTGTCATCTTCATTAATATGACCATTACCGATCAGTTCATTGTTCCGCTGTTGGACAAGAGTCTCCTCTCTGGATGGGAAGCATATGCCTTAGTTTGGCACACTGGCTAAGTAGAAGTTATTGTTATTATTATTATATTATCACGCCTGGCCTCTTACAGGATAGGCAAAAAGCACCGAGTGAAAAATATCTTTATCGTTATCTGCCTTAGTAGGGATATATTCATCTTATTATGTTAACATTTTTGTTCACGTTAATAAAAAGCAATGGCTTCTACATAAAAAAATATCGAGGTAAAATAATTGCAGGAACACATTTAATTTCGTTGAAACCAAGCGAGGGATGTTTACCGATTTACGTTTAGCAGATTTGCGGCTGCCAGTGCGGGTCTCAATTCATTACGGGCTGATTAAAACCAACTGATTTTCATTAGAGCTTACCTGCTCTCCGCTTTAAACTCTGACAGATTCGAAAATTACCCGGTGATTCTTTTTTTAAATGGAAATGCCAATTAACTAGCCAGTGTCACTGAGCATAGACATTAATAAAAATTTAATAAGTAGCTTTATTGGGGTTAATTTTAGTAATATCATGATGATACTTTTGTGGATTGTTTTGTGGAAGCAGTTCGCTTAGGAAGTTTAGGTGAAATTAAACATATGTACATAATGTATGTGTATGAAAGTGCTGAAATGAAAAAAAACTCGATGGAATTCGTAGATTTTGATTGACAATATTGATTGAGGTTTAATTTAAAAAAAAGTTTAGAAAAAACTATATTTTATACTGGTTATCAAAGCCTTAATAAACAATCGTTACAAAAGTTATGCTTTAATATGCCATGGATACATACATACAGAATACAATACATACATACGTACAGAAGAATCATTAAAATAAATCACATATTAATTTCAATATACAATCCAATAAAACGGGAGAACAAATATATTCTATGGTATCCGTAAACTAAAAGAAATAACGCCAAATTGAAAATCAATAACAATTTTATTTTTGAAAAATAAAAGTCAAATATCTATGTACACAAACAAAATTACTTTTTAATAATTTTGGCATGTTAATAGGGAAAACCAATTGGAAACATTTTAAAAGTGGAAAACAAAATTATAAATGGACAAATTTCGCCGTTTAA
The DNA here is from genome assembly GCA_018244795.1 of Parelbella ahira ahira. Lineage (NCBI taxonomy): Eukaryota > Metazoa > Arthropoda > Insecta > Lepidoptera > Hesperiidae > Parelbella > Parelbella ahira. Next base: position 17,608 of record DWME01000835.1, read on the forward strand.
CAGATTAAATGCGAGTAGATACTTCAGATAGAGCGAGATTAATTAAGATAAATGAAATGGAAGCAAAAGATAACTTTGAGCGGCCGCTTGTTGGAATGTCTACAAATTAGAACCGTACCGACCAAATACGAATTAGTTTAAATAGGTTTACCATCATTGCTTTTTCTGTTTTATGACATTTCGACCAAGAATATTATTATTATACTGTCACGTTAGGTCCTTTCCAGGGACTCAGAGAACATTAATTACTCTCCTAATCACACACGTCTAGAACAATCGTGAAGAGAGAGAATTGGGAAACTGTCATCATTCCCAAATTAATTATTAGGTCCGTTCATTTGCGACAGTTAGTGACGCATTATGGCTGTAGCCATCTCATTCTGAGACAAGTTCACGTACAAAGGTGATATGGTGAAAGGATTGATGATAAAGAATAAGATGATAAAGAATATGATAATGAAGAATATAATTAAGGTGATTACTTATGATTATCATGTAAGCCGTTCTGCTTATAATGTAATTAAAACATAAACACAAAACTAAATAAAAGATTTAAAAAATGTCGTTTTAAAATTACTATAAAATCTTAATTATTGCCTTGTGTATGAATGTTTGTTATTCACTAACAAATTAAGATTAAAGAAACGACTAACAGTAAAATCTAAGATTGATTGATGAATGTGGAAGAAGCACGGCAGGTATGGGAGAACAGGGATAGTTGGCACTCCGTGCTCTTTGCCTACCCCGTAAGGGACTTGGCGTGAAGATATCATTTTTGTAGTAAAAATGTGTATTTTTAAATATTTGCGTCCCGGCTTGGCAAAAAATTGTAGAGTCCCTGTACACTGGCCGTGTCTTTGCCGGTGACCGCAGGTACGTTTTAATTAATGCAACCGGTTTTTACGCCGCCCGCCCCCGCCCAGCAGACACTATCCGGGCTTACACCCCGCAGTCCTACTATTTGACATTGTATATTTATTTATTTACATATCGAGAAAATACATATGTGTATACCTTACGATAACTGAAATAATTCAGGACTATTTTTATTAATGTGTGATTAAAAAGCTCTGCCAGTAAGATCAGAGTAAGATATATGATGTATAAACAGATTAGAAAACTGTATAATTTGATTTAATTGGAAATAGGGTATTTAACATTTATTTCATATATTTAACATTTATTTATTTTCGCGTAGACGAATTCACGTTTGACAAAGTTGCTTTAAAATTACATTAGTTTTTTAAACGACACTCAGTTTAATTTTGGCTTTTTAAGAATTTAGGACAATCCTACTACATGGGAGTTTCCTACACTCCTCTGCCTTACTTTTTGGGAATTACAAGCGTGATATTAAGTAGGGTACGTTAAGTTTTTTTTTTTTTAAATTACATATTCGCCTTGCTATTTCTTTGTGTTTATTTCATACACATACTAAAGTACGGTTAGGTGCGGTCTTACGACTTGCTTTTTTTATAAACCGAAATTTTCTTTTTTTAAATATCTTAATCACTTTCATCTAATTAAAAATTCTTTCTTAATTTGTGACAGGTAACGATCACTTAATACTACTTAAGATACATGCACACTTGCCATCTGAAATTGAAATTTAAAAAATAGATTTACCCTCTGTAACATGAACAATATACCATATACATACAGGTATCGCCTTCACAATCAATACACTTTTAAAGTCTTAACTGTCGGCTTGCGTTTAAGCCAATCGAACGAACTTGCCGCTAATGAAAAACTCGAGATTGGATACCGTAGTACGGATGCACGTATCTAATTAGTCAGATCAAACGGGACCGCGGTGGATACGGTTAGTGTATCCGAGGCAGCACAGCACTGAGGTGTGCGACTGGATGCAAGCTTTTTCTATTTTCCTTCCATTACCGAGCGCGTCCGGCTGAAAAATCTTTAACTGGTTTTCTTTTCAAACCCAACTTTCATTAACGTGCATTCAATTACTAGTTTTCAGTCGCAACTCCAATCCTTTAAAATGCGGTTTGTGTGTATACCCCTTTGCTTTAATTCGGAATTTTTCGTACACGACTATGCCTATAGTAGAATAGTGGTGCATATGAAATATGTACATGAAATATGTAATGTAATTATAACATATAGTGTAATTGGTAGTGACACTGTACACCCTAAAAAAAGAATTAACAAAAATTATATCATAATGTTAGAAAATATTAATTATAAAATAAGTCTTCATCAATATCATCCCTTTATTGACCCCATTGTTGGGCACGTGTCTCCTTTCAAAATTGTTGATTGATCGAATTCTTTCTCTTTAAACAACATTACGTAAAACTCTAAGATGTACAGGTTTATTTAGAATGTTTTTTTTCACCGATACACGAAGTAACATACATATAATTTAATTTATCTGACATAATACATAAATCAATTTAAACTATTAGTTAAAATAGTCACATAAATTTAATGATAAGAGGCAAAAAAAATCACTTATTACAAATAAAGTGTACAACGTTATTAAGAACAGTATTCTTACATTATCAAGCCAGTTACATATTAAACTATTAAAAATAATTTGACGGTGTAACTGCTATAATTCAAAATGGAACTTATTCAACACATACGCTTGCGTCCGTGGAGTTTTTACACAGTTTTTAAAAACCCTATAGCTACTTTGATTACGGCATCACAGAGCCGCAATAACAGTCCGGTGAGTATCAAGGATCGAAAACAAAAAAAAAATGGGACCCCTTTTGTACATTATCTACTTTCCGCGGGACACTCCTGCAGAGCGTGTTATTGTGCGCTCTTTAACAAACTGCATTCGAAATTAAAATTTTTCATTCGCCCCCCCCCCTGCCGCCTCCCCTACCCCTACCCCAGTCCTTACAGGAGCGGGATCACTTTTGATTATATTCTTCTTTTCTACCGCAACGTAATTGGGATATTTTGCCGGGACAACAATGGAGTTGCACATTCATTCGTTTTAGGTATTATAAAATTGTTTTCCATTCTCTCTCACAATGCTTAGCTGGTGTGTGCTTTTGTGATTCTTGTTTGTTGAGAGTGATTGCCGAGTCCTTTTGTGCGCCAAATTAATGTAATCTCGTTAGACATTACTTTTTTTTTTCAAAAAGATGAGCACGCTTCTTTGAGATTAAATTTCGTTTATTTTAATACAGTGTGAGTACAAATTGTAATATTGGCGTCGTATCGTTTTGTAGACGCGATGAGTAGAGCGATTAAGGTTTTTGTGTGTTGCATTGCTATGATAATCTTGTTGCGTCAGGTTTTTTTGTGGGATAGACTGCGAGTACCGTGTACCAAATGCGTCTGTCGATACAGACCTCACGTAATTATTCTATAGCTCTCTCTTCATGTAGACACGCCGATGTGGCGGACTTCCGACTCTCATATCAGCTAGGATCTGGCGTGTTTGGTCAAAATGGGGGAGTCTTGCTGTCTCTCCGCACTTGTACCCATCAACACTTGCATGGTATACGTGATTTGTAAAGTCTAATTTAACTATAAAATATATAAGAATCGTGAAACGTAATTGAGTCACTGACTATAACCTCGTTGTAGTTCTGATTTCATCTACCACTCCGATGGTCTTGCGTTCAAATCACGATATGCATATCTAATTGTAAAAAGATTTGTGCGCTTTTGTAAATTAAATGTCACTTGTATATACCACAACAGCGAAGGAAACTATGGTGATTTCCACATTATTCTTTAAGTCGTGTGAGTTATGCCAACTATTGGTCAGCGTGGAATGTTCAGCCGTGGCAAGCTTAACCCTTCTTATTCTAAGAGAATACTCGTTTCCAATAGCGGAACTATAAAAAGGTTCCTTTCAATGGTGATAAGCATGAAATTATTTGCAAAAATATATGACAGCAATGAGATGCGCCTAGAATTATCAAACCACAAACTAAGAATGAAAGACTCGTTTAAAATTAATTATATTATATACCAGAATAAGAATAATTTTTAAAATATGCATAATAATGAGGTATATCTATACATACACCGGCGACATTATGCAATTCAGCGTTGTAATTAATAATATACAAATTATAATCATAGAAATAGTTTAAGTCGCCTTGATCGAGAAGCTCTAGTCGTTTTTATTTGTTTTTTATTTAAGGTTAACTGTGTAAGGATTTGAATGTAAATAAACATTCACCAAAAAGGTAAGTTGTCAGTGAGCGAAAGTGTTTCACATAATTATCATTACCACCATGCTTAAATCCCCTGCTGGACGTATGCTTATCCTGACACCTGGTAGGCGTATGAGTTGGAGATCGCAGAGCAGGACTTCTCGCACAGCCTACGCTGCTGTCTGTGGCCAGGGCATGAAGCCGTGCCTAAGCAGGCTGCGTTAAACCGCGATCTATCAGCGCCGGATGTAGTCGCCTCTTGGGCACACTGGTATATCAACACGAGGGCATTTCTCCGCCGCGACACGGATAGTGAATAAACGCTGATTCTCACCGATGTTTCTGATATAAAAGTTGACTTATCCTAAAATGCGAATGCTACTGCTGCTATGAATATTGTATTAAATGTACATTAAATGTATACTTAAAAAATAAGTATTTACATATATGATTATATACATACATATATACATAATATGTGGCTTGGCAACTGCCCGGTTGCAAAAGCAATGGTTCTGCCTTTTGAAATAAGATGACTGTATTTGTAGACGGCCCAAGAAATTTATTATTTCTTATTAGTGCTTCATGTTTAACGACACTCAAAACTATACGGTAATAATCTAATTAACGAAAAATTTGACGATAAAGTTACATTGTATAAACCGTAGTTCGAAATAATTCAAATAGGTGCTTGAAAATGATGGTCGAATCAAAATATATATATATTTATAAAATTCTATCTTTTTATTAGATAAGTGACTTTATATCATCTAAGGTATATAACAACTGTCTCGTTGGTCGAATGGTTGCAAGCGCGACTACCGATCGGAAGGTCCTGGGTTCAAATCCCCGGTCGGGTACTATTCGATTTTTGTTAATTTAGAATTTCTAGTACTGACTCGGAGTCTGAATTCGTGCCCGGTGTATGGCAATAGGCTCGCCACCTATTCCGTGGAACTTTTAACGTAACTGGTAAAACGTGGGAGCGTACTGCACTCTTCCTGCCGACCTTTTCGGGAATTACAGGCATGATGTTACGTTTAAGGTATATAATAATAAGGTCTGCCTAAGTTTTAAGAGTCCTGGCGTGACGATATAGTAACAATAACAATAGTAATCGTCTCTACTTTTATCGTTTCATTGAAAGACAGAATTCGATTTTCTTTTCAGAATTAGAAGGGTTAGGGCAATAAGATCCACGTTAGCTAAATGCGGATTGGCAAACTTTACACGCCGTGGAGAACATTACGAAGAGCTGCTTATTGTGGAGAAACCACATCTTAGGCGTGTAGATTTCTCCACGGTATTTTCCTTCACCGTTACAACAAGTAATAGATAAAATCTTATAAATGCACATTTTTCCAAGGAGACGCGCGTTAGGATATGAAGCCAGGACCAACGGAGTGGGGCATTGAATTGTCAAGCATTCCGCTATCATTGAACATATAAGAATATTTATAACATGAACATAACTTCACAACTGTATTTCCCAGAAAGGTAGGCAGAGAAGTGTAGTGCACCTCCACACTTCTACAATTACGTAACAGGTCCCAAGGAAATGGGTTAAGCGTATAGCCAGACAACGCGCACTGAGTTCGAGCTACTACTAAAATTTTCTACTAGGAAACCTAAGTTAGAAAAATTCCATAGAACCCAGGGCCTTTCGATCAGCAGTCGCACTTGCAACCACTCGACCAACGAGACACTCAACCAATAACAACTATTAATAACGATATTATTAACAGTATAAGTAATAGTACCTACTATATAGTGCCCTATCCGCGTTTCCTAGTTCGCGGTTGAGGCAGGTGCAAGATTGATTACTTCGTCGTCGCCCGCGACACACGCACCTCGCTAATTAACGGCGTCAGCGCCGCGGCGGAGACGAGGGGCTGCAGCGAGCAGCGGGTGAAAAGGCCCGCGTACCTACTGCACCTTACAAAGACATTATCATAATGAACGTACCTGGCTTCTCACGTACGAAATGATTTGTGTTGTTTTTTTTTGCAATTTTTCAGCGTTTTAACTTGAGTGAGTATATTATTTTGCGGGCCCTCATCGCTGGAGATCTATGTAAAGGTATTTTGTACTTTTATTTTATTTGAGTGCAGGGTTATATGGATCCTGAGAAAAATATTAGCGATAGGTGTGTCTCTGTGTCCATTTGCCACATATGATATTATTTTCTGTATAGACTTATATTTCCCCGATGGGGTATTTAATGAAGTCTAGTACACTTTCACGAACAGTTATATACATATATATGTTATGTACCGTTAGGCTGATAGTTGGTCTAGTACCTAATTGCAAGTCTGATTGCTGAGCAAGAGGTTCTGAGTTCGATTCCCGGATCGATCAAAGTACTATTAAGTTGTAAAACTTAAAATTTCCCAGTTGTAGCCTGGTTTTGTGCCCGATCTGTGGCAATGGTTCTCTACTAATTTAAGGGACGTATAAAATAACTGGTGATATATGGAGCACTACTCTAAACAGATTACCCGTTCGGGGAAATGCGAGCGCGATGTTATGTTAATGGTTATATAAATCGGTCCATTACAATTCAGTTCACAGGTGTAATCCTAATAAAATCGACATTCCTCGGTACTTTAAATTATTCAAGACAAGAGTGAACAACTGTCTAGGTAAGCGCGCTACGTACTATGCTATGCCTCGCTTACAATCAAGTGAGATTATAGGCAACGGAGAGAATGTTGCTGTTTTAAAAAATGCGTTATAAATGTAATATATTATTGTGTAATATGGAAATTGTTGGAATATTGATACATAAGTACCGGCACATATTTTCGTGAATGTTGACAGGCGCTGGCTGGAGCCGGGCGCCGGGCGCGCACTCGCTAAAAATTACAAAATGAATGTTGCGGCCCGGCACCATTGAATACATTAATATCGAATATTGAATACATTTATATCAAAAATATTGAATGAATACGAACGCTAAAATGCGAGCCCGAAACGAAAATCAAGTGAAATTCCCGAGAGATTTTATTCAAAATGAGATGTTCGCATTAATGTTTATTGATAATAATTTACTTTGCGATTTTCAATATTCGGTGCCTGCTTACAGCGCTGTACATGTAACGGACGTGTATTATATTAATAGCTGGTTTTATCTCTCGTTGCTTTATTTTATTACTGGCTTAATTTATTTCGTATATATTAATGTTACTGTTTAAATCAAGCCAAAAAAATGAATCTTCTTAATAGATTTTCTTAATGGACTTTCTTAATATACAAAAAGAAATTTCATTTAAGTTTAATCAACCCAATAAGCTAGCATTTCATAGTGTGAAATCGAATATACCTATCTTATTTTATACAGTTGGGGCTCGTGTCAAAATTCCTTGGAACACTGACACAAAGTTCTTTACATAAAAATAAATACATATTTGAATTGTACTTCGAAATATACATTTTACCGGGAACGGAACTGACACAATAGACTAGCGCAGTAAGCAGCATACCGATTATATCGTGTGTAACGATCAAACAAATATAAAATACGTTCAGAAAATAGAAACAGAAATAACTCTTACCAATGCAATTGAAATAAAAATCATGAATTCTTACCTATAATACTTAATCAGTTATACTTGTTCACTCCTTTAATTGAGAGCTGATGTGGCCGATTAAATTATTTATAATATAGATAAAGCTTTTAATTGTAAATTTAATCATTCCAATTTTTGTACAAAAAAAATATATTACAATTACAAATAGTCATCAATTAGCACGCATTGTCAGATTTTAATTGTTTTAATTAATAATACGCCATGAAAGAATTAAAAAACTATTTTAATTAATTAATAAACTGAGGTAAATCTGCGAAACAAATATTTAGAATTGCAATTCGGCGGAGTCTTTGTGTATTTGTTAGAGCAGCGCGATTTAATCAATAAAACGAATTAAAGATTACTCTTTTATTAATAAATCCTGAGGTAGGTACGTTGTTAAATGCCACAAAACAAATCTGTACGATTGGAATATGGCAGAGTCTTTGCCTACGTTGTAGAGCGGCGCGGTTTAATCAACTTTGAGCTCGATAGAGTCCGCGCAACAATACCGCTCCATGCAATCAATTTGTGTATTCAATCATTCCCGTCTCTACCGATATGAATTATTATTTTCAAACACACCGACGTCCAACATTGTGTATTAGAGATTTGAATACGATTGGCGTAGCGATTGTACTGTGCGTTCGTTTTGTGTATTTTGATTTGGAAATTTGATGAATATAATATTTCGTATCAACAAAACTGATGTTTTGTAAAATAATTAAAATTAGTATAATTAATAATTATTATATTACAAGTACTCAGAGTAGATGGAGAACACCAAGTGGCAAATAACTAGAGAGATATTTGATACTCGGTGCTCTTTGCCTACCTCGTAAAGAATCTGCCGTGACGACGTAATAATAATACATTGGCTAATTACCACTTGACTCATAATAATGTAAGGACGGCTATATTATACAGATTATAAAACAATAGAACCTCCGCTTTCTGCAATATTTTGCATTAATTGTCAAATATCTTTTAAAATCATTACACCAAATAGCCATCAACCATCACATCATCGTACAAAAAGCCAAACCAATCACATTAAAACTCAAATTAGCCCCAACATTTGCATATGGGCCTCTCATTGACCGCCCCGCACGAATAGCAGTGAAATCGCGAATGTGATTAAAAATAACAGACCGCCCCTATAATAGCTGCGATTAATTGCATGAGGCGAACGGTTCCGTAGCGAGAACAGTGCAATCACATTAGCGGGTGAACCCTAAAATTTTAATCTGAGCCCACAATGGAGCGATCGCTGATTGAAACGGGCGCGCATATGCACGCTCTTCGGGGATCGCTTAGCGTGTACCGCCGTGCGTAACGACTAGCGGCGTCGGGCCCACACGCGCAGCTATAATATGTACTATAGCGAGGCATATATATATATATATATATATATTACGATATATTTTCTAATACTATTAGACATCTTAAAAAGTAAAACAACATTGATCGAGTGCCAGCCAGTAGTTACCAGTGTGACTATTGATCGAGAATTCCTGGATTCCTCTCCCGGGGCGTCATAGGCTCATAACACAACATAAGAAGTGGGACGTGGAAATCTGCGTGGCTCCTCAAGTAAATACAGGCGCGATGCTTTGTTTTTGTTCTTGTCGTAATGTTGGAGTCATAGCACACACAGCTATAACATATACTTCGTTTTCGAAATATGTGAACTTCATCGGAATACATGAATAGCTACCGACTGTGGTTATTTGATAGAATATATGTTATAGCATCGTGTATTAATGTATATTATAGCTCCGTCTGCGACGAGCTTTATCCAAGACTTGGTTTTGGAATCAACATTGTTTCGCGTGTGCTAGCTTTTGTATTTGTTAGTGTGTGTTTATTAACTTCGGTCAGCCGTTATCCACAATTCACTTTTTAATCTACTTTTTGTACGGATTTCTATTTGTGTTTTGTGATTACATAATAGTCCGATTGTTTTCACGATTCATACGATTAACTAGATATTGTCTACAATGATCAGACAATTTCAATAATTCCGAATATGAGAGCGCAATATGATAATAAATATTGAAATAATCAAATTGACTGGGTTTTAAGAAAACGTTCTTCGCCTAATGGCGGAATAAAAACTGCAATTTAATAAAATTTCGTGTTAATCGTATGACAATGTGAACCAAAATGAGCCCCTACGTGATGGCGTCCCCCCCGTCACGTGATGTTTGGTTTATAGAGATCTAGTATACCCGATTGAGTAATCCTCTAATGGGGGTAATAACTATAACTTCGTCTAGTTGGTAACACTGTCAACTGGTTGGAAGCACCATCGCGCACCACCAAGATCACGTTCTTCACGCCGACGTACCTACATGAGGTATGAAGTTGCTCAACGATTTAGTAGCAATATTTATAATGACCAGTCACAGTGATAAATAATGAATCTTAAATAATTATTGAGCACACGAACTGAACTGATTTGTCATTTTTCACAATGACCGGGCATTATTTGTAATGCTCTCGTTAATCACAGCGAACATGTTAATACAATAATTTAATTATCTCTCACCTTCTCCTTCACCTTCTCTCACCTTACAAATTGTAATAAGATTATAATAATGAAGGAACTAATTACAAAACAAAATTAAGTAAATAATAAATTGTTATTATAGTTTCCCGTGTCTCGCGGTGTAATACAGCGAAACTATCCGGGGACGACTTGTTTTCGCATTAATAGTATGTGGAGAGGTGCGCACAAAGGCACTAGTACCCTCCGCAAGGTAACATGTCGCGGGCATTTAATCAGTACTTGCCCTGTTTGTTTATCACAGTACAGTTTAAATCGTATTCGTTTAGCATGCCTGTTTATTTGGACAATCTGTGTCTAAAGCATACATCTTTAAAGTTAAGATTATGATGTAATTACTTCCTACATTATTTGCATATGGTCTAGTATTTTATTTCTATTATTATTTCAGTGTTTTTTTTTATTTTCTGCCAGCGTGCCAGCATGGCAGTCTGTGGTCTTGGCCGTTTTCATTCTGAGCAGAGTGCCTTGTCCAACAGTGGAACGATAAAAATAATGATCAATATTTCAATTTCATGAGTTTATTAAACTGCTACGAGTTTTAAATAAGTATATGTCGTAAGTATTAACTTTAAGCGATATTACGTAACTTGTGCGATATTATTATGTATTATTAGGTTATGTCATAATAAAAAGTTTGATTTTTGAATGTAGGTATATTTCTGCCCAGATCCGTTTGCTGTCGCCAAATTAGGCTTTCGGTACTGATTGTCATCATCAGCCAGGAGTCCGTTGCTGAACGTTAACTACTGGCTTGAAAGTTATTATAAAACAGACAGACATTCAAAAAACCCAATAGTACCAATTTAGTTCTCAAGAGTGGCAACCATAGATCTTAAGTGCTTTCTAAAATTGGATACACATGTGTATCACTTAATTGTGTGACTAATTTACAACAAGAAATACATTCAAGCGTTTACTTTATCTGTAGAAAGATATTTTGCATAACACTTTGTAAAAAAATCAACTCACAATCGAATTGTAGTTTAGCTATTAATAGAGTTAGTAGTTCCCAAAATTTAGTACTGTTACAAAAAGAAATAAGCTAAGTCGTAATATTTTTATAACCTGATATAAAATTGAGACATTTTCCGCTTTCCTACACTCGGAGCTCGCTCGTCAAGCGTGAACTAATTTACGTTTGGGCGCCAACTTCTACCCGGCAAAACTGAACTCCGTAGCAAACTGATTTACGCTCTCGTAGTTATTACGTTGTTCAGGTGCGGACGACGTAGTTTTGTTTCATCATGCGCCCCCCCCCCCCCCCCCCCCCCCCCCCCCTCCCTTCACTGTAGATTCTGTGCGTCTGTAAATTTAATTTTCTATATTAACAGAAATTTCCTGGGCCGCCCCCCCCCCCCCCGCCCGCC